>JAHIAM010009626.1:0-10079 GCA_021605205.1 Aegilops longissima | reverse complement strand
CAGTTCACGAAGAGTAATACCTGTTGGCCGCTTTTCTCCGCACTGCATACCAACTGTGTTGCCGCAGCTTGTATGATCTCGAGGTCATCCGGACAGAAGGCTTCCACTATAAGCGGGCAATCGATTGTTTACTTTGTTCCCCGAGCTGGGCAACTTGTTTCCGCTTTTTACTTTCGCCTTCTCCCGCTTTTTTGTTCTCCTTGAACATGAGTGCCTCCGCAGTTCACGGCATAGTCGTAGGCAGATTCTTCGCGCTTGGGACGGTGTGCTCAAAATGACTTAGCCCACTTCTTTGCTTATCGTAAAATACCGGCTTGGGCTCGGGCTCTTTTCTTCTTGCAGTCCGCTTCCATTTCTCCAAATCAGCAGCCGCGCGCCGACTTCCTCGACTACGCTCCCAAGGCCTTGTGGGAGAGGCTTCAGGATGGCTCCGACCTTTGTGGTCTTAGGTACATAAGGGTCCGGGTTAATAATCCAGACTGCTTCGCCTTTGCGTAGGTGGATTGGGGGCGCGCATCACCCACGGACGAGGATCGGGGCGGCGGATGATCACCCACGGACGTTAGGATCGGGGCGCCGTTACGGACGGAGGTGTAGGTGAACCGCCACCACCACCACCACCACCACCACCGCCACGCCACCACCACCACCGAGGGGGTGGACTTGTTGTCCTTGGCGCCGCCTCGAAACTTGATAAACTTCTTTGCCATAGAATGAAATGGCGCTTGACATCTCCAAGTCTTTTCTCCCTTCGTGTAGCAATGTCAATCTCCGTGTCCTCAAACCCTTGGACTATGTCCTCCACCGTGACACGAGCATAGCCATCTTGAATGGGGTTGTTGTGGTGGAGTGCCCTGTAAACATGGTAAAGCACGCCGATGGCTACCTTCATGGACATGTTCCCGATAGGATAATACAGATGACATTCTTTCATCTCCTTTATATCGCCCACGGGTAGCGAGGAGGCTCGGCAGTAATTTCACCACCGAGGCTCCGTGCAGAATTTCACCACCGAGGCTCCGTGCAGTATTTCGATCGTGCATCCGCACCAGCCGGGCCTCTGGAAGCCACCGCTTCTCCCTGCTTCCGAGATCCGCCGATGATCTTCATGCTGCACCCGAGCTGCATCTCTTCGCTACTAGTACACTCATGGTTTTCATCACATCCATTTCCGATGCCAACCGCGCCACAACATCTGCTTCCCGATCCATCTTTCTCTTACGGCTTCAGAATCAGACGGGTCATCGCTCGGGGAACCCTATTTTCCACGGAATGTGCCCCATGCCTCGGACACGCCCTCCGTGTTCAGATTCCCGAGGGCTTTTGTCGCGCCGTTTCCGTTGAACTTGATCTTCCCTGTTGAGCATCCTTCATTGCGCCAATAAGGGCTTGGGTGGGTTTAATTAATTTGCCCCGTAAACACACTCGCCTCCGGTTCGCTGCCCCCATACCCGCATTCACCAGCTTTTGGCCCTTGGGTCCCATCCTCCGCACTGGACGGATTCTCGCGCCTCATCTCGCTTCTCCATCTTCTCCAACCTAGGCACCCAAATGCGATACCCTCCTGGCCCCATAACATGATTGTACGCCTTCTTAGCCCCATTTTCCTTATTTTTTTCGATATTTGAATGAACTGTCCGATTTCTTTTGCTTCACAAATTCTGGCCAATCATGTTTCAGTTTCTCATATTGTCCTTTGAAACCGAGTCTTGTTCTGCTTGACAAAGTCACGGGCTAGATTTTGCTTGAATTTCCGGAATGCGCCGCCATCTTATGAAGAGCTTAACTGTTTGACTAGCCTCCTCCTCCTTGTTTTCCTCAATCTTGTTACCTCCTCATCAAATTTGTTGTATTCCGGAGGTAGAACAAATGTTCCATAAGCTTCTTGAAGCAATTTTTTTGTTCTCTTATCGACAAAAGTGAAACCATCAATTCGGCTTCTTTGGCTCATTCCACTCGACGGTGATCGAGACGTTGTCTCTAACAATGGCTCCGCATTGCGACAAACTTGGTATGCTTCTTGCGGGCTCCAGCTGCCTGCCGTTAATCGTCGACAACCTCGATGGTGCATGTTTCTCCTTGTTTCATCGCCTTGGTTGCGCCACGCTTTGACGACGATCGATTGTTTCGACGATCCGCCGAGGGCTAAATAAGAAAAGAGTCGCGCTAGTATAACACATATTTATTCAAATCAGTTAGTTTGTATCACCAGAGGCTCAATGTATATATATACCTCGCGCCGGAGGTGGTTGCTACTTCCATTTGAAGATCGTCGCTTATCGACGCTTCTGCATCATCTTGTCGACGGCGCCTTCATCTTCACCGTAAGGTTCAGATAAGAAGAGATATCATCTTCTTCTCTCCGGTCGACATATTGAATATCGCCGCTTATGATGCCGAACATATGTGCTTCACCGTCCGGATCATAGTTGTCCATAATCAGCTTATCGTCCGCCATTATGTCAGTCCCGAAACATGTAGTAAAAACAAATTAATTAAGTGAAGAAGGGGCGGTATGGCGGTGGCGAAGGGCGGTGGCAAAAGGAGGGCGAGGAAGGGTGGAGAGGGTGTCGCGGTAGAGCGCGAGACGGGCGCGATGACGCAAGCGCCACGGAGAGGGGCAGGACAACACACACGGAGAGGGAGGCGAGGACAACAGACAACCACGCCTTCACTTAATGTCATTTTGTGAAGAAACTTTGCGCAATTAAACATTTGTCAACCACGCCTCACGCGAGATGGAAGGATCACTCACATGAAGACAATACAGTAATGGGTCGACTCCAGAGCAGTACTAAAACGGAGAAAAGGAAGAAAAAATAGGCATGCGAGGATATGATCCTAGGTCGCCTCAGAGTTGAGGGTGTTGTTAGCCATTAAGAACTGTTGGGGTCGTGGAACTAAATGAGGCGCCTTAATTTAGGATGAAAGTCTGAGTTGTTTTTTATTTCTCGCTTTTTTTGTTTCTTTTTTGTGATTTGTTTGGTTTTTTCTTCTTCGTTTTTGTATTTTTTTGTTGCTATATCTTTGTTTTTTTCGCTTTTCTTTTGGTTTCTCTTTTTTTTTTCATGGTTTTTATCCATTTCCCTTTTTTCAAATTTCTTCTCTTTTTTCCTTTGGTTTTTTGTCTACTTTAGTTTTCAGCGAGTTTTTGTTTTTCTTTGTTTCTTTGTCGGTATTCATAGTTTTCATTTTTTATGCTTTGTTTCTTTGCTTTTATTTTCATTTTCATTTTTCCTTGGATTTTAATACTTTTTCATTTTCCTCTTTCTTTATTTTGGTTTTCATTCTACATTTTGTATCAAGAATATTTTAAATACACGCTTAACCATTTTCATATATGAGTTTAACATTTTAATACATGATCAAAAAATTATACATATTTTTCAGATTTTCCTTGAAATGAGCAATGTCGATGGCCTCGTGATGGAGCGCCTCAGAGGAACGAGTTGGTTCTCGCCGGCCGGTCGGCAAGTGGAACTGATGACATCGCTGGTCCGATCAGGACGGCGACGACGACGGGCTGTTGGCCTCCGACGACGAAAGGGACACCACGAAGCTGGTCATGGCGGAGCGCGCCATGGCTCTGATACGGGCGATGGATGCAACCGAGATGGCGAGGGAGGTGGCGAGGATCGAACGGAGGCGGCGGTGGCGTTGCTCGGGAGAGAGAGGCGGAGGTTACAGGGCGAAGCGAGGCGGTACGAGGCCGCCGGGCGCGCGCTACAAGGGCGAGGGCGACGGCGGGCGGCGCTGGGCGAGGGCGACGGCGGGCGGCGCGAGGGCGAGGGCGACGCGGGCGCGCGCGAGGGCGCGCAGAGACGAATAGCGAGAAACGCGGCGGCGCGCTGGGCTTAGATGAGTAGCCTCTTTTAGTCGCTGTTAGATGACCTGCCATTAAAGGTGCCTTTAGTCGCGGGTCGCTTCGCCCAACCGCGACTAAAGGGTTTTGGCGGTTTTTATGCTCATACTATTTTTTAGTCGGTTGGTCTGCCAATCATGATTAGGGTCTATTTTTAGTCGCGGTTGGTCCGCCAACTGCACTAAAGGTCACTCAGTTTAGGGTTTTAGCCCCCCAAACCTGTTTCTGCTTAATTTGTATTGTTTTCTTTTAATTTGTATTGTTTTCTGCTTAATTTGTATTGTTTTATTTTTTTTGTGCTTTTATTTTTTTGAAGGAGTTTCACATATTCTACGGTATCACATACATGCATATGAATGTACAATTTCAAACACAAATAATGTGTCAAAAATAAACTAATTCAATTCAATATGTTAAAATACAAATAATATATCAAAAATTCAGAAAATAGAACTAATTCATTTCAAAATTTAAAAATACAAATAATATATCAAAAATTCAGAGAAGTTCTTCCTGCCGCCTCTGCCTTCCCACAAGTTCTTCCCTGCCAGCTTCCCGCCAGCTTCTTTTCCCGCCTATGTCTTCCCGCCTTTTCACGCCTCTATCTTCGCTACAGACGATGCTCTCTTTATAGGCACGGCCGCTTGCCTTGTCTTGTTCCTCGACAGTAGGCCGAGGCCACCCACGGCCCCTGTTTAACCTTAGTCCTGTTGCACCAACCACGGGACTAAAGGTTAGATGACCAGCTCGATTCCTCTTCTTCCCGCCATTTCTTCCCCTGTCTTTCCCGCTTCTTTCTTCCCGCCACTTTCTTCCCGCCTGTCTTCCCGCCTCCCATTTTCCCGCCATTTCACTACATATATGTAGCCCGCTTGGCCAAAGATTATCACATCTCTACAATCTCTCATCACTCTCTCATGGCTTCCACACGACCCACTCTAACCTACCAGCAGGTGGAGGAGCTTATGCCGAACTACCCTTGTCCACCGGCTATCAAGGTTCCCCACGGCTGGAGCTGTGGCCAAGGGCAGTGCCGTCCTCCCGCCCTCGTGGTATCGCGCTACGGGCGGCCATCACTTAACCACTACTACTCGACCACGCCGAGCAGCGATGAATCTCTCACCGGCATCCCGATAACCAGATACTTGGGACGCTTTCATCAATCGGGCGAGAGGGCGCCGCCAGTATGAGGAGGACGGTTCGCCTCGAACTTCCACGAGGCGGGCCGTCGGTTATGGTGGTATGGCTTGACCGCAGAGCGCCATGGACTCACATCACGGCCGCGATATCCCCGCTTGCGCTTACCTCGCCGAAGCACGAGCGCCGCTTGATTTACGCGACGACAATAATGCATTTACGCGCATTTACAGACGGCGGCAACTTAGAAGGATTATCACCAAGACAACGCATTTACGGCGGTTATGAAGACTACTACTTAGTATGCATATTATACTACTTGTAGGCAGGAGTATGACTAAATCACTCCAAATTTCATGTATCATCATGGTATCTCAATCATTCAAATGGACACCAAACACATCACGGTAATATAATTCACATGATCCATTCAACAAAGTTTGGTACAATAAATTATTACACATCATTTCTTCCTTGTGTCCCCGCTGCTTTACGATTGTGCCGCGATCCATGGAGCATCCTCATCATTTAACTTAATGCTTGGGTCGGTGTTCACTTTGAAGGGCGGAATTTCAGCAAACATATTATAATCTTCTCGACATGTCTTGTCCTCCACTCCCACGATGTTTCTTTTTCCCGAAAGAACAATGTGGCGCTTTGGATCATCGCGATGATGTACTGATCGCTTTCTTATCTTTCCGCTTCGGTTTGCTACTCATGTCCTTCACATAGAAAACCTGAGCGACATCTTTCGCTAGGATTTAATGGTTCCAAGGTAACCAAGATTGTTGAAATCCACCATTGTCATTCCGTATTGCTGGTCCACCTTTACCCCACCTCCTCGTTAGCTTGAACCATTTGCACGGAACAAAGGGACCTTAAAGGAGGGTCCATAGTCAAGTTCCCATATTCTCTATGTAACCATAATATGTGACCTGATGCCCATTCTCGGTTGCTGCATCAAAGCGACACCACTGTTTTGGTTGGTGCTCTTTTATCTTGGGCGATCGTAAAATGTATTCCCATTTATCTCGCATCTTTGGAAAGTCGTTATAGTCAAGATGGTGTCTTGGCCAACATGTACAATTGATCTACAACATCATTGTCATTCATTAAATGTTTTCAACCAACTCCGAAGTTCCATGTGGGCCTTCCTAATCCAGGATTCAGCTTCCCCGGTTGTCGAACGTAAAATATTCTTGTGTTTTCAAAGTAACGGAGCCACCAAGCTGGAATTGGTCAAGATGTTGTGGTGTGTCACCGAGAATGGTCATTCATACATATCGTTGATTTCCTTCCGATCGCGTTTTTCCACTTAGTCCCCTCGTGCCGCTGATCGAGGAAGACCAATCGCTTAAGGTCAGGAACAAAGTCAACACAAAACTCAATTACCTCCTCATTTCCATAGCCTTTGGCATGCTTCCTTCCGCCTAGCACGGTTATTTAACATATTTCTTTAATACTCCTCATGAACCTCTCAAGGGGAACATATTGTGTAGAAATACGTGACCGAGAACAAAATCTCTTCGACTAGGTGAACCAGAGGTGCGCCATAATATTGAAGAAGGATGGCGAACACCAACTCAAACCGACAAGACATTGGATCACATCGCTCAGAATCGTGGTAGAACTTCCGGATTGATTACCTTCCGAGAGATTGCATTGAGGAATGCACATAGCTTCACAATGGCTACTCAACATTTTCCGCAGGAGCCCCTCAAAGCAACGGAAGCAATTGCGCTATAATCACGCGGCAGTCGTGGAGACTTCAGGTTTTGAACTTTTCTCCGCCATGTTTATTATTCCTTTATATTGACGAGAATCCAGACGGACCTTCATACTGCCTGCATTCAAAAAGATGACCTCTTCTTTGGTCGAGCGTAGTCTGTACACGACCTTGAAACCATTCCGGATGCCGGTCATCGTGGTCTTTCAAACGCTGTTGGTCCTGCCGCGGCTTCCTTTGTATCATTTGTCTTCCCATACACGCCCAAGAAGCTTAGGAGGTTCACGTAAATATTCTTCAGAACGCGCATCACGCCGATTGCAGAGCGGACATCTAGGACTTTCCAATATTCTAGCTCCCGAATATAGATTTCTTCTTCCACATGGTTGCGTGTCTGGCCAGCTCCCTTCGAACTGATTGTCCGCCAGACCCTTCCAAAGATGACTTTCAAATCCTTGACCATATCAAATACCTCAGACCAAGCAGGTTCAGGCTTCTCGGTGATCTGCCTTGCCGCTGTAATGCTTGGCTTTCTTTCATCGATGAATTTTCGAAGAAATCGACGATGCCCAAGGTACACGCTCTTCTTACAATTTGGCAAATGTACACTTTCAGGCCTCATGTAAGCAGTGTGTGCATGCATTGTATCCCTTATTTGACAGTCCCGAAGGTTACTAAGAGCAGGCCAATCGTTGATGGTTACGAAAAGCAACGCCGAGGTCAAATTCTCTTGTTTGTGCTCATCCCACACGGACACCACCCCACAGCTGTAAAAGTTCATCAACTAATGGCCTTAGGTACACATCGATGTCGCTGTCGGGTTGTCGACCTTGATGAGCACCGCATCATAATGAACTTCCGCTTCATGCACAACCAAGGAGGAAGGTTGTAGATGCATAGAGTCACGCAGTGGTGGCTGAGCTCTGCTCGCCAAAAGGATTCATGCCATCCGCATTTAGAGCAAATCTTATGTTCCTTGCGCCAGCTGCAAAATCTTTGAACCATCCGTCGATTTCTCCATTATGCTCCATCTATGTGTGTCTCAACTCCCCGTCCGACTTACGGTCCTCTTTGTGCCATCGCAACAACTTGGCATGCTCTTTGTTCCAACAGACGTTTAACCGTGGTATTATAAGAGCATACCACATCACCTTGGGAACCCTTCCCGGTTTCGCCTCAACATCGCCACCGGGTCATCGCCCGATCTTATAACGCAATGCGGATACCGGCATTCATTCAAATTTCGATTCACCGGTAGAGGATGCCTGTTGATGCATGCATGTATCTTCGTAACCTCTAAACCTAGAGGGCGAAACCTTCTTTGCTTGACGATCGGGCAACTGTTATCCTTGGAAACATATTCTTCAACATTTTCAGCAAGTTTTCAAATGCCGGTCAGCTACACCCCGCCTTCCATTTCAGAAATCCAGGAGCCCAAATTTTTCGACCATCATCGCATCCGGGTACACCTTTTGTGATCCTCTAACATGCGATCCAAATTTCCTCTCCTTTTCGGGCCAGGCCTGCATCGAATGGTCCACCAAGATCATCAACGGATCATCACGGCCTCTTCTTCACCTTCCCTTCACCTTCAAAGATCCTCCATGAAAGTATCACCAAATGAGCAAGATAGCTTTCATCGATGAAATCATCCCTTCTTCATCTTCTTCCATTATAACCCTCTTTCTCCATGCTTGGTCCAACAATTATAGCTTGGCATGAAACCCTTCAAGCAGATGCATGTGAACAACTTTGAGGAAGAGTAACCTTCTCATTCTTACAGATAAACATGGAAGATAACAAAACCCCCCGCTTGTTCGATTAGCCACTACGAGGAAATCTTTCAAACCCGAGTGAACTCCGGAGAGTCGGTTACCGGACATCCATTGCCGATTCATCCATTATTATAATATAAAATATATAATTAACCATCATGCATTTGTTAAACTAACTAGCTACAAACAATATAAATTAAACAATGAACTACACACATGCATATTGACACATCAAAGGTTCATCAAGTTGCTAACCCGGATCAAGAGGTGGCTCCAACATTTCATGTCATGTTTGTTTCATGCTCTTGGGGCATTTCATCAAACACCTTATGTGCATAAGAGGAACCAAAAGCAAACCTACACCCACTTGTGAAGAGAATGGCTCCAAATGGCTAAGGTTGGCTTTGGATGGGTATATAGGGAGGGCTTTAGTTGTTGGCCCGGCAAACGGATAAGTGCTCGAAGGTTTTAGTCCGGGTTGTCCCGCCAACCGGATAAAGCCCCTCACGCACCCCGGCCACCGAGGCCCCCCAGTTTTGGTCCGGGTTCACCTTAACCGGATTAAAGGTCCCATTAGTCGGGCCACAATACTTATGGGGTGGACGGAAGTTTGTTTTTCCACCCAACTTGTAGAAATTACATAAATGACCGAAGTCTTTGATTCTGTTTGGGTTCTTTACTTTGGGGATAAGAACAACCATGTATCATTCCACCCTTCCGATTGGCCCCCATTTAGAACCGCCAAGACCTCCTCTACCACCTTGTCCCCATAAAATGCCAATGCCTCTTGTACACGATGGAGGGCATGCCGGGGCCCGCGCCTTGAGGTCTTGATGTGATCAAGAGCTGCCTTGACCTCCTCCTTGGAGTATTCAGCCTCAAGAATATGCTAGACCCACAAGAAGCGCACTAGCTCACCCGCAGGTACGAGCCTTTGCTGGCGTGGTGCTTAAAGATTATTTTTTTATAAAAATATGCTTCTAAAGGCTAGTCCGGGATAATCTTGTTTAAAAAATGTTATTATAGCCAATTTTAATATGTATATATATGTACGTACAGGGCCTAGCTAACTCCAATAGCTCAGTTCACGGCATGTTAGCATGATGTATCCTTCATTTCTAAATATTTGTCTTTCAGATATTTTAAAAGTGACTACATAGGAGAAATTAATGAATCTATACTCTAAAATATATCTTATACATCCATATTGATACTATTGAAATTTAAAAAACAAATATTTGGAACAAAGAGAGTGTGTATGTGCCATACCTACCACTATGGATGGCTTTACTTAATCTCTCCACGGACCTTTTCAAACAACACAACACGACGATGATTCCTCCATTCTTAGATGACGAATTTTTACTAACTTTGTAATGTAAGATAAAGTGGCCATCTATTTTAAAACGGAGGAGAGCCCAACCCATGCTGCATGCATGCAAGCACGGCGCGTAGTTGCGTGGGCGTACGTACCGGTACCGCGCCGGTCGACCGTGAGCAAGGACGTACGCGGCGCGGGACAGGCCGAGCGCTGGCTAGCCCAGCCCAGCGCAGAGATCCGATCAAAGCAAAGTACGCG
>JAHIAM010009625.1:0-16479 GCA_021605205.1 Aegilops longissima | reverse complement strand
ATTGACCGAGAATGGTTCTAGGTCATGTCTACATAGTTCTCGAACCCAGGGTCCGCACGCTTAACGCTTCGGACAGCCATTATGAGTTTATAAGTATTGATGCACCGGGTTGGAGTCCCGATGTGATCACGACATGACGAGGAGTCTCAAATGGTCGAGACATAAAGATTGATATATTGGAAGCCTATGTTTGACTTAATGGTTCCGAGGAAACAGATGTTATTTAACACCGGGTTACGAACCCCCGGGGTATATGGGCCTTATGGCCTCAAGGAGAAGGAGAAGGGCCGGCCGGGCTGGCCTCCCCCTTCCAGTCCTAGGACAAGGAGGGGGGCGCGCCTTCCCTCTTTCCCTCCCCCAATCCTACCCAACTAGGAAGGGGGGAGTCCACTCCCGGGGAGTAGGACTCCCTTGCGCGCCCCTGGGCCGCCACCCCTTGTCTCCTTTTATAAACCCCATGACACAAAGTTGATCACGGATCTTCCTTAGCCGGGCCCCTTCCACCATATTCCACTTCGTCATATCGTCCGGAGCTTAGCGGCCCGCCCGAGAAGTCATATCGCGAGCTTAGGCGGCCCGCCCGGGTGGAGCATCAACATCGCACCACCCGGCCGACGGAACTCATCCCCGACACTTTGCCGGATCGGAGTCCGGATCGCCATCAAATGAACGGGCGTAACTGGAGGTGCCGACGCTCGGTTTGATCGGTTGATCGGGAAGACGACGATTACATCAACCGGTTATAACGCCCGCCGGGTTCACGAGGGACGGAACACTCTCCCTGTTATGCCACCATGGTCTTGCGGATCGTAGGAAAATTTTTGAAATTACTACGCCCCCAACAAAGGGCATCCGAGCCGGTTTTATGCGTTGATGTCATGTGCACGAGTAGAACACAAGTGAGTTGTGGACGATAAAGTCATTGCCACCAGCATGTCATACTTTGGTTCAGCGGTATTGGAGATGAAGGCCCGACCGACATTACGCAGACGCTTGCCGAGATGGTTTCACCGCCCGAGCACCTTTAAAGGTGACCGCGGTGTCCGCCTCTCACTTTAGTTGAATCGAGTTAACCCGTCCTTGAGAAGGTTAAACGGAGTCTATTTGACGGTATCGCTGTGGTTTTGATGCGAGGTAAGAACGGTTTTGCTCAGCCCGTAGCAGCCACGAAAACTTGCAACAAAAAGTAGAGGACGCCTAACTTGTTTTTGGGCATGTTGTGATGTGATATGGTCAAACGTGATGCTATATTTTATTGTTGAGATGATCATGTTTTGTAACCTTATCGCAATCGGGGAGCCATATGGTTGTCGCTTATTGTATGAAATGCAACGCCATGTAATTGCTTTACTTTATCACTAAGGAGTAGCGATAGTCGAGAAGCAATAGTTGGCAGACGACAACGATGCTACGATGGAGATCAAGGTGTCGCCCGGTGACGATGGTGATCATGAGGGCCTGGAGATACAAGCACAAGATGATGATGACCATATCATATCACTTATATTGATTGCATGTGATGTTTATCCTTTATGCATCTTATCTTGCTTTGATTGACGGTAGCATTATAAGATGATTCTCACTAAAAATTATCAAGAAGTGTTCTCCCGAGTATGCACCGCTTGAAAGTTCTTCGGGGAGACACCACGGATGATCGGGGTTGATAGGCTCTACGCTCAAATACAACGTAAAAAGGCCAACCCGGAATACTCAAAGTTAAACTTGACGAGCCTAGCATATAACAGATATGGCCCAACACGAGACCGAAGGTCGACGTGAATCATATAGTAGATATGATCAACATAGTGATGTTCACCATTGAAACTACTCCATCTCACGGATGATCGGACATGGTTTAGTTGATTTGGATCACGAATCACTTAGATGACTAGAGAGATGTCTCCAAGGGAGTTTTTAATATGATTAATTAAACTTAAATTTATCATGAACTTAGTACCGATAGTATTTTGCTTTCTATGTTTATCAGATAGATGGCTCGGTTGTTCCGTTGAATTTTAATGCTCCTTGAGAAAGCAAAGTTGAAAGATGATGGTAGAATTACACGGACGGGTCCGAATTTGAGGATTATCCTCATTGGCATAAAATTACGCCCCGAAGCACCGCGGGTGAAGCTGGAGATGCCGAGCCGGTTGTGAACGCCCGCAAAGAAAGTGATGACTACTTATAGTTCAGGGCCATGCTTTACGGCTTAGAACGGTCTTCAACGACGTTTTGAACGCCATGGAGCATATGAGATGTTCCAGAGTTGAAGTTAATATTTCAAGCAAATGCCCGGATTGAGAGATATGAAGTTCCAATAAGTTCTATAGCTGCAAGATGGAGGAGAATAGTTCCAAGTGAGCACATACTCAAAATGTCCGGGTATAAAACACTTAATTCAGCCGGGAGTTAATCTTCTGATGATAGTGTCATTGATGAATTTCAATCATCGCCACCAAGCACAAGAGCTTCGTGATGAACTATAATATGCAAGGGATGACTAAGACAATTCCCGAGCTCTTCGCGATGCAAAAGTCGGAGGTAGAAATCAAGAAAGAGCATCAAGTGTTGATGGTCAAAAGACCACTAGTTTCAAGAAAAGGGCAAAGGGAAGAAGAAGGAATTAAAAGAACAGAAGAAAGGTGATCAAGAGAAGAAACCCAAGTCCGGACCTAAGCCTAAACGAGTGTTTTACCCAAGGACCGACAGAAGGGAACGCCCAAGTATTTGGGGATAAGAAGGATGGCAAGGTGATCAAAGGTATATGATATACATGTTATTGATGTGTACCTTACTAATTTAAAGTACCGGTATTTGATACTGGTTCTGCTGCTAATATTTGCAACTCAAAGAACTACGGATTGCTAAGATTGGCTAAGGACGAGGTGACGGCGTTGAAATGGTTCCAAAGTCGATGTGATCGCTGGCACGCTACCTCTACATCTACCCGGATTAGTTTTAGACCTAAATAATTGTTATTTGTGCCGCTGAGCATGAACATTATATCCGGATCTTGTTTATTGCTAGACGGTTATTCATTTAAATCGAGAATAATGGTTGTTCTATTTATATGAGTAATATCTTTATGGTCATGCACCCTTGAAGAATGGTCTATTCTTGTTGAATCTCACAGAGTGATACACATATTCATAATGTTGAAGCCAAAAGATGCAGAGTTGATAATGATAGTGCAACTTATTTGTGGTAATCGCCGCTTAGGTCATATCGTGTAAAACGCATGAAGAAACTCCATACCGATGGGCTTCGAATCACTTGATTATGAATCACTTGGTACTTAATAACCGTGCCTCATGGGCAAGATGACCAAAAACGCCTTCCTAACTATGGAGCGAGCAACCGATTTGTTGGAAATCATACATACCATGTTTGTGGTCCAATGAATGTTGAGGCACGCAAGCGGTATCAAGTATTTTCTCACCTTCACAGATGATTTGAGCAGATATGGGTATATCTACTTAATGAAACACAAATCTGGAACATTTGAAAAGTTCAAAGAATTTGTGAGTGAAGTGGAAAATCATCGTAATAATAAAATAAAGTTTCTAACATCTGATCGTGGAGGAGAATATTTTTGAGTTACGAGTTTGGTTTGTATTTTAAACAATGTGAATAGTTTCAGAACTCACGCCACCCGAACACCACGTAGAAATGGTGTGTCCGAACGCCGTAATTGACTTTTACTAGATATGGTGCGATCTATGATGTCTATTTCGATTTACCGCTATCGCTTTGGGGTTATGCTTTGAGACTACCGCATTCACGCTGGAATAGGACATCATTAACCTGCTGAGACGACGCTTTATGAACTGTGGTTTGGCAAGAAACCAAAGTTTGAAGTTTCAAATTTGGGGCTGCGATGCTTATGTAAAGAAACTTCAACCAGATAAGCTCGAACCCAAATCGGAAAATGTGTCTTCACAGGATACCCAAAGGAGATGTTGGGTACACCTTCTATCATCAGACCAAGGCAAGATTTTCGTTAAATTCGGATCCTTTCTAGAGAAGGAGTTTCTCTCAAAGAAGTGAGTGGGAGGAAAGTAGAACTTGATGAGATAATCAGATTCGCCCTTATTGAAAGTAGTTCATCACAAGAAATGGTTCGTGTGACAACTACACCAATTAGTGTGAGGAAACTAATGATGATGATCATGAAGCTTCAGCATCAAGTTATTACTCAACCTCAGAGGTCAACCAGAGTAAAAACACGCACCAGAGTGGTACGGTAATCCTATTCGGAAGTCATGTTACTTGACCATGGGCGAACCTAATGAACTATGAAGAAGCTGGTGAGCCCAGATTCGCAAAATGGCTGGAAGCCATGAAATCTGAGATGGGATCCATGTATGAGAACAAAGTATGGACTTTGGTTGACTTGTTCGATGATCGCAAGCCATTGAAAATAAATGGATCTTTAAGAAGAAGACTGACGCCGATGGTAATGTAACTGTTCACAAAGCTCGACTTGTTGCGAAAAGGTTTTCGACAAGTTCAAGGGGTTGACTACGATGAGACTTTTCACCCGAAGCGATGCTTAAGTCTGTCCGAATCATGTTAGCAATTGCCGATTTTATGATTATGAAATTTGGCAAATGGATGTAAAACCGCATTCTTGAATGGATTTCTAGAAGAAGAGTTGTATATGATGCAAACAGAAGGTTTTGTCGATCCAAAGGGTGCTAACAAAGTGTGCAAGCTCCAACGATCAATTTATGGTCCTGCAAGCCTCTCGAGTTGAATAAACGCTTTGATAGTGTGATCAAAGCGATATGGGTTTGTACTGCATTTTGGAGAAGCCAGATTTACAAGAAAGTGAGTGGAGCTCAGAGTATTTCTAATATTATATGTGGACGTATATTATTGATTGGAAATGATATAGAATTTCCGATAGCATAAAAGGATACTTGAATAAAAGTTTTTCAATGAAAGACCTCGTGAAGTTGCTTATATTGGGCATCAAGATCTATAGAGATAGATCAAGACGCTTAATTGACTTTCACAAAGCACATACCTTGATAAAGTTTTGAAAAGTTCAAATGGATCAGCAAAGAAAGGTTTTTACCTGTTATGCAAGGTGTAAGATTGAGTCGACTCAATGCCCACCACAGCAGAAGATAGAGAGAAATGAAAGATGTTCCCCATGCTTCAGCCATAGGCTCTATCATGTATGCAATGTGTACCGCACTGACGATGCTTAGCTGTAAGCTTGGCAGAAGGTACCAAAGTAATCCAGAGTGGATCATCGGACAGCGTCAAGAACATCCTGAAATATTCAAAAGGACTAAGGATATGTTTCTCGATATGGAGGTGACAAAGAGCTAGTCGAAATGGTTACGCTGATGTAAGTTTTGACATCGATCCGACGATTCTAAATCGCAAACCGGATACGTGTTTTTATTAAACGTGGAGCTGTCACTGGTGCAGTTCTAAACAAAGGCCGTATGGGGATCTACATGTGAAGCGAGTACATAGCTGCTTCGGAAGCAAAATGAAGGAGTCTCGATGAAAGAGTTCATTTCGATCTAGGTGTCATACCTAGTGCATCGGGACCGATGAAGATCTTTCCGTGGATAATATCGTGCAATTGCCTTGGCAAAGGAATCCAGATTTCACAAGAGGACCAAGCACATCAAGAGACGCTCAATTCCATTCGGGACCAAGTCCAAGTGGAGACATAGAGATTTGTAAAATACATACGGATCTGAATGTTGCACTCCGCTGACTAAGCCTCTTCCACGAGCAAAACATGATCAGCACCAAGACTCCATGGGTGTGAGGATCATTACTTTGTAATCTAGATTATTGACTCTAGTGCAAGTGGAGATCAAGGAAATATGCCCTAGAGGCAATAATAAAGTTATTATTTATTTCTTATATCATGATAAATGTTTATTATTCATGCTAGAATTGTATTAACCGAAACATAATACATGTGTGAATATATAGACAAACAAGATGTCACTAGTATGCCTCTACTTGACTAGCTTGTTAATCAAAGATGGTTATGTTTCCTAACCATGAACAAGGAGTTGTTATTTGATTAACAAGGTCACATCATTAGTTGAATGATCTGATTGACATGACCCATTCCGTTAGCTTAACACTTGATCGCTTAGTATGTTAATGCTTTCTTCATGACCCATACATGTTCCTATAACTATGAGATTATGCAACTCCTGCATACCGAGGAACACTTTGGTACTACCAAACGCCACAACGAATCGGGTGATTATAAAGGAGTACTACAGGTGTTCCAAAGGTACTTGTTGGGTTGGCGATTTCGAGATTAGGTTTTGTCATTCCGATTGTCTGAGAGGTATTCTAGGCCTTCTCGGTAATGCACATCACTTAAGCCTTGTAAGCATTACAACTAATGAGTTAGTTGTGAGATGATGTATTACGAACGAGTAAAGAGATTTCACCGTAACTAGATTGAACTAGGTATTGATACCGACGATCGAATCTCGGTAAGTAACATACCGATGACAAAGGGAACAACGATGTCGTTATGCGGTTTGACCGATAAAGATCTTCAGAATATGTAGGAACCAATATGGGCATCCAGTGTTCCGCTTATTGGTTATTGACCGAGAATGGTTCTAGGTCATGTCTACATAGTTCTCGAACCCGTAGGGTCCGCACGCTTAACGCTTCGATGATGCTCATTATGAGTTTATAAGTATTGATGCACCAAGTTTGTTCGAGTCCCGATGTGATCACGGACATGACGAGGAGTCTCAAATGGTCGAGACATAAAGATTGATATATTGAAGCCTATGTTTGACTTCGGAATGGTTCCAGTGAAAACAGGATGTTACCGAACACCGGGGTTACCGGAACTTCCGGGGTATATGGGCCTTCATGGGCCCTCAAGGAGAAGAGAAGGGCTGCCAAGGTGGGCTGCGCCCTCCCCTTCCAGTCATTAGGACAGGAGAGGGGGCGCGCCTTCCCTCTTTCCCCTCCCCAATCCTAATCCAACTAGGAGGGGGAGTCACACTCCGTGAGTAGGACTCTCCTGGCGCGCCTCCCTTGGGCCGCCACCTCCCCTTGTCTCCTTTATATACGGGGCAGGGGCACCCCATGACACACAAGTTGATCTACGGATCTTCCTTAGCTGCAGGCGGTGCCCCTTCCACCATATTCCACTTCGGTCATATCGTCATGAGCTTAGGCGGCCCTCTATACCGAGAAGTCATATCGTCGCTGAGCTTAGGCGAAGCCCTGCCTGGTGGAGCATCAACATCGCCACCACGCCGTCACGACGACGGAACTCATCCTCGACACTTTGCTGGATCGGAGTCCCGGATCGCCATCGAGTGAACGTGTGCGTAACTCGGAGGTGCCAGACGCTCGGTGCTTGGATCGGTCGGATCGTGAAGACGTACGACTACATCAACCGTTGTTATAACGCTCGCTGGGTTCACGAGGGTACGACTCGACACTCTCCTCTCTCTATGCCATCACCATGGTCTTGCGTGATCGTGAGGAAAATTTTTGAAATTACCACGCTCCCCAACAATATTATGGGATTCTTAACATCGTAAGCCGATCCTTGCTTGATACTTCGACTAACTCAGTATGGTCCAAGTGATTGGTTTTGATTCAATCTCGGTCTAGACCGAGGTGGACTGCTGATATTTGTCCGAAAGGAAAAGCCGTGTTGCTTTTCCGTGCTATAATGCGGAAGCGAAGCCATTGTTTTGACTTCTGGAAAGTTCACTCCGGTGCTCTGGCCAGGTTCGCCATCGCTCGCTAAGAAAGGAAGTTTTGTGTCCGGGCGTGAGTCTGTCGACTGTTTAAAAAACCCAAATACCGGGGTTGGTGGTTATTTGCGTGCCTTCCGGAGGTACTATGGATTTGACATATCCGATCTAAAATTTTGTTTAAACTTGATAGCTCTCATTCTCCTAAGAGGTCATGTTGTATTGTTTGGCCGCGAAGCTTTGAATCAAGGCACCGCTGTGCCCTTTGGGCTTTTTTTTATTCCGCCGGGTCTTTCCGGCCGCGGATCGTCTGCTTCCATCTCTGATCTCGGATGTACTGGTCGCCGGTGCGCATCTTGCTAGCTACCTGTCTCTCCTCGCCAAAAGCGCCATGAGGCTTGTTAGCGCCATTGTTCTTGGCTTCTTGGCCGAGGTGTCTGGCGAGCCATTCGCCTGGACGCTGTGTTTAAAAGCTGCTAGGGCTTCGTCCGACAATGACTATTTGGTTCTTTTGGTAAGGAACCTGCTCCGATTCTGCACTGACTCTCCGTTGTTGGGTTATATGACAAGATCGCCTCGATCCGTGAGGGCGGACATAAGTCCCTTGAAAATTTGTTTAAACGCTGCCCTCAAGCTCTTCCCAACTTCCAAATGATTTTCGGGAGGCTTTTGAGCCAATGCCGAGCTGGCCCTTGAGCTTGAGGGGTAGGTATTTATGGCGGAGATCATCTCCTAGCCATGTTTATGTGTAGTATGTAATCTTCTATCCGATCGGGTCTGCAGCCGTCAGATGCCTATGTTTATGGGTTTGAACCCCGCCGAAATTCATGATCCAAAGACTCATCGGTAAAATATATGGTGTGCGCGCCTCGATTTGGGTGTGCCGCTGTCTTCAACACTTGTCGTGGTGTGTTACTTATCGGGTCCTCTTTTTGGCCCCGTAGAGGACCTAGTTGGGCCGTCTGCTTTTCCCAGGATTATAATTGCCAGCAGCCCCGCTTGTGCTTTGGGCCTGCCATCAAGCCGCCTATCCGCCAAAGGCTCTTTATTTTTTGACCGTGAAGGCTCTATGGCTTCCTCAAATTCTGGCAGCAACTTGCGCTTCGGTAGTTTGTTTGATCATTGCCATATTTGTCCGCCTTGAATACTTTGCTCCACTTCATTCTGAGCGGTTCTTCTGCTGTTTTGGCCTGTCGCTTTCTTCAAACTTCTTGGCAAGTGGCTTATTTGTTTTTGTGTATGTTCATGCTCCTGTTGTGTCCGGACCGCTGATTGCTCCGTGAAGGGGTTGTTATCCGCTCGCCCTGTTCGCCGTCTCGCTGGTTTGCCTCGCTTCTATCGCTAGGTCGTTAGGAAGGCTGCTTGATTGAGGCGGACTTAGGGGCGCGCCTACGCCGCCGCTTTTTGTTCTTTATCGCAGATTATCTCCGCCGCCCCTGTTCCTCGTTATCGCCCCTTTGGGGTGTCCACCATGTATATGTCGATGACGAGGTGGTCGCTGTCCAGAGCACCGGTTTCGATAGTCTCCGCATCGCCACCATACCGCCGATGTCTTCGGAGTCGTAGTCAGCACGCCGGGTTAAATCGCCGACGGTGGCTACGGCGGTGGTGGTGGGGTCTGAATTTTCGCCGTCTGCATCTCCCAACCATCCCGGCCGTAGTTCGCCAGGCTCTCCGATAGCGAGATGCTTCTTCGGACTTATGATATCGCCGGAAGGGCGAAAGTTGAAAGATGTCCGCAGCGTAAATTTGGCGATCGGGCGCCAATCGGATTTGACTAGTAGGGGCGCAGGAGGTCTGGAGTCCGCAGGAGTCCGCACCTGAGCTGCGAGCTTTATGCGACAAGGCAGGTTCGATCCATCGCCGTGGAGTTAGGCCCCGAGGCGGTGTCCAGCCATCCGGCCCTCAATTGAGCGACGGGCCCGACTATGGGTCGGAGCGACTCATGCGCGCTCTTAAGCAGCTGTCCGGCGACGAAAGTTAGGTCATGCCCATCGCGGGACAGCGCGCACGCTGGGTTGTGGCTCGTGATCCATCAAGATCAAGTTCCGCGATATCGGGCCGTGAAGTTTAGGCTTCCAAACCTGACTCGACGGCCAGCGAGCTTTCGATCTGCTCCAGATGCCAAGGAAGGTCTGCAATGCGGCCGCCGAACACGAAGATCTGTCCGGGAGAAAGTCTCACCCAGGATTGCATCGTTATCGATTGAAGAGGCCATCACGCCTATCGTGACAAATACGTAGTAACTCTCAATGAAAGCACCAATGTCGGTGTCAAAACCGGCGGATCCGGGTAGGGGTCCGAACTGAAGGCCTAGGGCGGATGGTATCAGAGACAAGGGACACGACAGTTTACTGTGTTCGGCCATCTGATGGAGGTAAAACCCATGTCCTGCTCGATTGATATTGATATTGTGGATGTTTAAGAGTGGATCTACCAGATCAAGGAGGCTAAACCTAGAAGCTAGCCTATGGTATGATTGTAAGGGTTGTTGATGTTGTGGTCCTACGGATAGAGCCATCCCATTATATAGACACCGGAGAGGGCTAGGTCATAGAGTCGGTTACAATGGTAGGAGATCTACATACCAGACGCCAAGCTTGCCTTCCACGCCAAGGAAAGTCCCATCCGACACGGACGAAGTCTTCAATCTTGTATCTTCGTAGTCTTGGAGTCCGGCCGATGATGATAGTCCGCCAATGATAGTTCGGTCGATGATGGTAGTCCGCTATCCGACACCCCTAATCCAGACTCCTCACTTCCTTGACCTTTAGGCTTTAGATCGCCAATATGCAGCGGCCCTCATTTTGGTCTTCGGAAGTTCTCGCCGCAAGATGGTGGCTAGAATGGTTCTGCCCATGGGGCAATGACTGCCATTATTTCGTGAGTCAAGGTGTTATTTCGCTGGCGAGCCTCCATTGTGTCGTAATGGTCTGAGTTAGTGATGCAACCGCCCGATTGTTATTTCAGACTCCTCTTCCCATAATACGGATGGCTTAAAGAGCCGCCTGTGAAGACGTTAGGAGGGACGGCGTCTGCTTTCGCCGACAAGTAAGCAACACGTCTCGCTCAGTTATTATCCCGGCTACATGATGGAATTTCTAGTCCTTCGAACCGAGCTGACATTTTAGGACGGCGCTATGGTAAGCTGCCATTTTTGGATCTTTTGGCGTCAAGTTCCATTTACTTGGGATATTGCGAGGTTTAAACTTCCGCGCACTCTAGGCGTTGAATGCCCATGGAGATTGCCATCCGAGGCCATGTAGGAGGGCCTCGATTCGCCGCGTTGTTGGAGTCCATGTACATCATTTGAAGTAATGATGATTGTGTCTCCCTTGGGGACGCCGGACGACGCCAAATTTCAAGCCAGCCCATTTTGGATCCTCAAAATGCATGATCTAGTTGAGTACGCTACCGCATCTTTAGGAGTTCGGCTGGTCCATTCGGGCGATGAAGTCCGCCGTAACCTGCGATTTTAGCTCGCCGTGGTTTGTAGGTTATGTCAAATGGTAAGTGCTCGATAGCCCATTTTGCAATCCCTACTGCTGGCGCGATTGTTTATAATATCGTTGAGAGGTACTTCGAGGCCACCGTTATTGAACACTCTTGAAAGTAGTGACGCAGCTCCGGATGCTATGAACACCGTGACACGCTATCTTTTGATAATGTGGGTACCGGATTTGCATGGGTTAGAAATAAGGATACGAGTACACCGGGTTTGAAGAGGGAATTTGTGCCTTCGCTTGTTCAACGACAGTACCGCGCTAACAACTTGATGTGTTGGGTCGATATATAATAACATAGGCTCATTTCAGGTTGGGCGCCAGACCGGATGTTGCCAGATGGCTTTATTTCTTCGAGTCCGCCGTAAAGATCCGGCCCATTCGAGATGTTCGGCACCGGAGGAGGCGGTAGAGGGCGCAGCCTTTTCTCCCAAACGAGATGAAGCGACTTAAGGCCGCCACGCATCCCGGTTAGTTTGTATCTCGCTTGAGGTCTTTTGAATATCCAATTGTGACAGAGCTCGGATTTTGGCCGGTTTGCTTCAATTCCTCGACGGATACGATGAAGCCGAGCGCTTTCCCGCTGGCACGCCAAGATGCATTTTTCCGGATTGAGCTTAATGTCATATGCTCGGAGGTTGTCGAATGTCACCTCAAGTCTTCTACTAGAGTTCCGACGGTTTGGTCTTGACGACCACATCGCTCTACGTGATGCTCTACTGCTTTGCCTATCCGCAGCTTATGTTTGAATCATGCGCCGATATGTTGCACCGCGCTTTTGAGTCCGGGGGCATTGTGTTGAAGTAGAATGGCCCATATGGAGTAATGAATGCCATTATGTTCGGTCTTCTCCGCCATCTTGATTTGATGGTATCCGAGTATGCTGCCGAGGAAGCACAATGAATCGTGTTCGCGGTAGCATCGATGATTTGGTCGATGCAAGGGAGGGGAAGGGTCCTTTGGACAGCCTTGTTAAGGTCTTTAAAATCCACGCAGAGGCGCCTGGTGGATTTGTCCTTTTTGGTACCATTACTAGATTGCTAGCTACCGATGCTTTATATCTCCGATGAATCCGCTCTAAGAGTTTGGCTAGCTCTTCTCCCATTTCTCGCCTTTTGGGCTCGAAAATCGCCAAGAGCTTGTTTGACCGGCTTGAATCCTTTTTAGGATATTTAGGTGTGCTTTGTCACCAAGGCGGGATTCCCCGCATGTCCAAGGATGCCTGCAAAATGTCCCAATTTTCCAAGGAATTCTCAGAGGCGGCCTCGATCCGGACTTAATTGTGCCCCAATGGAGGCCGCTTGTGGGGTCCGTTGATGGACCCAAATTTGACTATCTCGCCCTTGGTTTAAAAGAGGTGGACGGACCTCTATCGAGTATCACATCATCCCTATCCACCGTGGAGCCAGCAGTAGTTAGTTCCTCCGCTAGGGCTTTGACAATGCCTCTAGGTCCAAGGCGTTATCTTATTTTCAGACGGAGTGCCACATCTCGATCATCTGCAGAGTGATTATCCCATTGTCTAGGCATTTTGAGCTCATGTACCAGAGGGGTATAGCTTGAAGATCGAATGCCTCTTCCTCAACAAAGAGTGATATCCACGTCAATGGGGCCACTTGAACGTGACCTCTCGACCAGAATTGTCCGTGAGCCTAACACTACATCTAGTGTGATTTTTCCCAAGAAAGCATACTCTCGACCAGGGATTATCCTCTCAAGGTTGTGTTGCTTCGCCAATGCGCCCAAATAATTTCCATTTTTTTGAAGGGTTTCATAGATGAGGTTTAATTCGCTGCTGCCATCCATGAGTACCTTTAGTAAGACAAAACCGCCCACTCTCGGACCGAGAACCAATGCGCTGGTGCCTAGCTGTTCGGAATTTAGGTTCTGTCAACATGCGTTAGTTGACAAAATGTGTCGCCCATGGATTTGTTGTTGCTACTTGCAGACTGCAGGCTGCGCATTGTTCGCTTCACATGTTATTTGATGAAAGTCTCAAGACTCATAATACCGTGACCGGTACTGCTGGGTTGCGTCTGGGCCAAAAAGTTTACGCCACTTTTGGCCACTGCCATAGTATCCAACACGTACCGGGTTGTCGTGTGTTGGATAGGCTCTCCGTGTTGTGGATTTTGCAGGTCCATTGAGCCAAACCTCCAGTAAGACGTTCCGCACTTTAGGGGTTTTGTTTTTATATTCAACCCGGTGTTTGATAATGATGCACCCTTTTGTTCCGACTAGGGATGTATTCGGGTCGGATTATCCCAAAATTTACTGTTTTCTGTGCGCCTCCATCGCGACAAGATTTTTGTACTATGGTCGCCAAGTCAAGAAAGCATGTAATTTCCCCAACTTATGGCTTAGGATTCCCGTCGCAATTATTGCAGAAAATTGGGATTGCCCTCCTCTAAACCTTTATCCTTTTAACGGGAGGAATCGCCCGAATGATGTATCTTTCAGCGGCTTTGGAATTCAAGAGAGATTTTAATGTTTGGGGGGGTGGAACTAGATCCTAACCCGCCAACTCGTGACTGGGGGCCGAAAGCCTAACTTGGAAGTTTGGATTTTGAGTGTTATCCAATGAGTCCAACCTCCGTTTTAAGTTCAGGGTTTGGTCGACGCCGCCCTCCAAGGGAACCGCATGGAGAGATCGGGAATCCGACCAACTAGTTTTAAGATACAAGAAGAATCGCCGATTGTGCCTATCCAAAGAACACGATGGTAGCCCGGGAGAGTTGATCTCTAGATCGGTTTTAAGCCCGATCCGCGTAGTCCGTGGCGATCCTGGGCAGCGAGCGGATCCAAGAGCTCGCTTATGGAGGAGAGCTCGGTCGATCTAACTGCTCGCAAGTTCCAACTAACTCAAGATTGGTTTTGATGACTGAGAGGTCATCGCCTGGGTGGCCGGATCGCGGTCATAAGAAAACCACCTAGCCAAAGAGTTCCGCCCAACGCCAAGGCCTTTTACATAGTATCATCTCTAAAGAAGATGAGGCATCCTACCTAACGGTAATGCATACGCAGGAACCCAAGGAAAGCACCAATGTCGGTGTCAAAACCGCGGATCTCGGTAGGGGGTCCCGAACTGTGCCTAGGCGGATGGTAACAGGAGACAAGGGACACGATGTTTTACCCAGTTTGCCCTCTGATGGAGGTAAAACCCACGCCCGTTAGATTAATATTGATGATGTGTTACAAGAGTGGATCTACCACGAGATCAAAGAGGCTAAACCCTAGAAGCTAGCCTATGGTATAATTGTTGTTCGCCCCACGGACTAAAACCCTCCCGTTTATATAGACACCGAAGGGTTAGGGTTACCGAGTCGGTTACAATGGTAGGGATCTAATATCCATATCGCCAAGCTTGCCTTCCACGCCAAGGAAAGTCCCATCCGGACACGGACGGTCTTCAATCTTGTTCTTCATAGTCTTGGAGTCCGCCGATGATGATAGTTCGCCATCCGACACCCCTAGTCCGAACTCCCGCCGGGTAGGTTTGATCCTTGAGGGTCTTGCCCATCTTTGGGACCGATCCGTAAAGGTTCAGTCCGCCGCGTCCATCAGACTCGTTAGGTGAAATCCATCGACGATTGGGTCTAAGACCCAGGCGGCGAATCCCCGATGGATGCCGGTGGGTGGTCCTTCGGTCAAAAGTGACCGGGCAGGAGGACCATGGATTGAACTTCGGCAATCGCTCCATCGCCAGACATCCTCGAAAGGCACGCTCCGCCTCCTTTGGGTAAGTGCGCGATATCATGTTCACCGTCTGCACCGTGGGGGGAAACCTTCGCCCTCTATTGTTCGGGCGGTTGGGTCTCGCCTCGCCATCTCTATGCAGCCCCTTGTCATTGTTTTCGCAATTAACTTGCCTCGCTTGTTGAATACCCAACAGTCCCGCTGGTGTGGTTAGCTGGTTGGGTGCCGTATCCGCACAAGCGTCGAGTATTTGGTCCAAATTGGACGGACCCGGAGTAGTTCGCTTGAATGGCTTTTTCCACGGACCGGTTTAGAGTTTTGAACCGCATTTACCGCCGATCCTCAATATTGTCGCCGCGGGCGCGTTTGTTTTTGTTATGATGCCGTCCGCTTTTGGTCCTTGAAGTCCGGACCGCCGAATTTTTGCCGAGGTTGTTGCGCTAGTGGTCTGTCCTCACCAGCAGTATGGGTGATGAGTGATGGAGGGTGCATGGATTTCGCTTTTCCTTCCTAGGTGCCGTGCCACCGTCATGGATGTTATGCTTGAAGGCCGCAGGGCCTTCCGATCCGACAAACGATTTGTTTTTTCTAAGAACCATGTCCGAATTGTCCGCCGATTCGTCTGCCCGAATTATGTGGCTTAGGTCATCAAGATTCCGTGGTCGCTAAAGTGCCCCGGAAGTTATCGAGAATGCGGCTTCTGTGTCCTCCCAGCCCCCAATTGACTCTCACGCAAGCTGTTGAGCCAATGCCGGGCTGGTCCTTAAGCTTGAGGGAGGTATTTGATGGCATCAAGATCGCCACCGTGGGCCATTGGATGTGAAGGAGATAGTCTTCGATCCAAACCAAGGGTCTCAGCCATCATAGGATTCATTGACGGGTTTAAACCTTCGGGATTTTATGATCCATTACTTCCTCGTGAAGCATAGTGGTGTGCGCTTCAGACGGGCGATATCACGACGAGCTCAAAAGAGCTTGGTCTGTTTTGTTCGCCCTACCGACTTATCAGGTCCGCCACGAGGTTGTGACGCATCGTAGCCACCCGATCCATAGATCGATCTTGATTGTCTTGCCTTGTCCTCCAATATATCTCGCAGTCCGGAGTTTCCCTTTGGCCATGTGCTTTTTGAGCGGCGCGGGTACGGCTTCAGTGAAGGGCCTAGAGGTCCTTTGTCGCGCCACGGGGTGGTCGGTCACCGTATTGTCCCGGTGATGCGAAGTTCGTAAGCTTCCTCCTCTAATCGGGAGCAGCTTGCTTAGGGTAGCTTTTGAGGGCGCCGAGCATGCTCTTCGCCCGAGGACTTCGGTCCATCCGCCTGGCCAGCGATCATGATCAGCTCTGTCGTTGCTGCTTTTCTTTAGGCTGTTCCCGTGTATAAGCCCGCGCCTAAAACGCCTTGTTCGAGGATTCTTAGGCACGAGAATTCATTGTCGCGAGGCTTGTTCGCCTTCGGAGGGAGGATATCTTTCACTCTTCTTCCCCGCCTTTCGAGGGTGGGCCTTCATCCTCCCGCAATGGATCTTTGCCGAGTGGATTGTCTTCGGGCGGTCCTATTGTT
>JAHIAM010009623.1:0-34326 GCA_021605205.1 Aegilops longissima | reverse complement strand
CAAAGGAGAGAAGAGTCGAATAGATCGTAGAAGAAGTATAGAATGAAAAGGGTTCAAAGTAAATGGTCTCGCTATGGCTTTCCGATCCTAGGGGTTACGATCCTACGGTCACCGTGGTGTTCGATACCATCTCTCAGAGCGACCGACCCAAAATCGGTCAAATCTCGTGGTTCTGCACCATCCCAAGATCATGCCGGTACTCACAAGACATCGATAAAGTAATCAAAGTTCAATCACACCTGAATATCATTAATCGATTCTCATATAGAGTCTTTATTACAAGGAATAAATTCGCTCAAGGCCAACTCATGAGAAATAAACTAAAATGTCTGGAAGGCCGAGGTAAAGCGAGTCCATCCGACTCAAAGGGCAATCGCCAAGCGCTGAGCGTAGCCTCACTCCCGATCGAATATATCTCTCGCAACATAATACGCTTGTAGCCATGTAGGTCAGCTTTTGAATAAGTCGCAAGTTATGAGGAACAACAATAATAAAATTACTAACTCTATATGCATATTTGGTCGTGGAGCTCTAAGTTTCATCATTTTATGTGAAAGCCAATTTTATCCTACTACAAAGGACTTATTTGCAAATTACTACAAATTGTTGGTAGTTATTGAGATGGTTCCGCCAACCAATATCTCGCTCCCAAATTATTATTAAGTCATAAACCCATCAAATTAATTCATTAGAGTTAAGTGTTGAGATATCCAATACTTCCAAGGTCCAGATGCTCAAATGTCCGTGAATCGGGACACGCTAATCGATTAGGTTATAACACTGCAGAGGTTTATGACTTTCCCGCAAGAATCATTCCTCCTTTAAAGTCTTCGACTTCATGGTGTTTGAAGACGGACGAATGAAACAGGTCTTCCAAAGAGTTCTTCCGCCACCGCCGGCACCCATCCAACCCTACCGCTCGCCTACATTCGAAAGTACCGCCCAGCCAGCTTCACTAATAAGGGTCAACCCAACCAGAGCCCATAATGGCTTGCGGCTGCATTGTAAGCTTCCGGTCATGGGGCATCCATCCTTCTTCGTGGCTGGGTGAAGCTTTCCGCAGATGTCATGGCGCTTCTCCATGCATCCTGCCACCATCTGGTTCTCCAGGTGCCCACAACCGTCTCCACCCAAAGAGTGATTTTCCTAAGTCCATCTTGATCATTGTAGTCCATGGGGTCATCATCATCATCACTGACTCACATCTTGCTTATGAATTTCACTCATCCCAAATCCCGCCTCACGCAGCATAGCAAAATAACTACTACGCCCTGGGCCATGGTAACAAGAGGATTGGTTCATCCTACCACATGATACTACTCAAGTTTAATGACTTCAAGATTATCACTACTGCATGCAATGGTGGGTGGTGACAACTACTAATGCACAAAACATAGGTATAGAAATAACATGATCAAAACTTGCCTTTGTCTGATGATCCTCGAAGCTAAAGAGTCGAGTAGCAAGCTCAAAGACTCCGGAACTCCCCAGACAAAAACAATAACATAATAAGCACAAAGCAAGAGGATCACACAAGATAACAAAAGTAACATAGCACAACAAAACAATCAAAACCAAATCAAAAGGAAAACTCAAAGAAATCAAATTCAAAGTTTTTCCCTATTCCAAACAATAGCAAAATAGTTTTTATATAACAAAATTCTCAACATAACCTAATCATGGTTTTAGGTTAACTTAATGTAAAAGGATTAACTAAGTAATTAGGAGCAAAAAGAATTAATTAAATAGCTATTATAAAACTCATTTTAGGCCTAATCCAATTTCTATTAAGAAATTAATTTAAAACTTTTATTAATTATAAATAAAAGTTCATCTAATGGAATGACAGAAACTAACCTAGAATAACTAATCACAAGTTAAAATAAATTAATTTACTAATTAATTAATTAGAAAAACAGGAACTAATCAATTAATTAGAATTAATAGGATTCTGCCTAGAATTAATTATTTATTAATCCTAAAATACCAAAATTAATTTCTAGGTTTTGGCAATATCAAAATAAAGTGATTGCAAAAAGAATCATGCAAAAATAATTTTTCTAACTAAAACTATAGCAGATTTGCTATTCCTGACTAAAATAATATTAAAGCATTTTTTAATTATTTTTAACATAGCTAAATATATGTTTTTCAGAAACTACATAAAATTTGGTAATCCAACAAAAAAGAATCACTCAAAAAATATTAAAACAGAATAAAAGATATACATTTTTGAAAATTGAAACTATTCTATTAAAATGTAAATCAAAATAAAAAGAAAAAGCCCAATGGGCCTATACTTGCAGTACTAGGCGAGTTTAGTCTAAACGGGCCTAGGGTTTAACTCTAAACGAACCGCCCAACTAAAATAAAACCTAACTAAAAATAAACCGCATCGGCTTGCCGTTTTCTAACTAAAACCATTTCCTCTCGGGGGCTTCTAATCCTAACCCTAGGTTTAGGATCTAACGGTGGAGGGGATTCGGGACTCACCTGATCCGGCTGACGCCTGGGCAAGGCGGGCAAGGAGTGCTCCGAGGGTTCGAGCGTCCATGAAGCTTCATGCAGACGCTGGGAGACGCGGGGAGCTCGGGGATGGTCTGGGTGGAGTTGGGGAGGGTCGGGTGCACCAGAGCGGGCGACGGCGAGGGTTTTAGCGGCGGGGTGAGCCTCGGGTCCCCAAGTGCTTCGGGAGAGAGAGGGAGAGGGCTCCCATGCAGGCTAGGGGGAATGGGGTGGAGGGTCGGCTTATATAGCCCCGGGTCATGCGAGGGGCGGAAGGGTATCGGGCGATCGGGATCCCGGATTCTTCTGGATCCCGCGGATCTCCCATGACGTCTGCTTGGGTGGGCGAGGGGAAGACGACGGGTGGGGGCCACTACCGGAGAGAGAGAGGGGGTTCAGGCATCGACCGGATCCTAAGGGATTCGGGCGAGGGGGCGCGGGCTGCCTACCGCCGCCCAGCCTGTGTGCCCGGGCCGGCCGGGCCTCGTGCGCGGGTGGCCGAGGGGTTAGGTGGCGCCTGGCCGGGTCCTGGTGGTCTGGCCGGGCGCCAAAGATTTTTCTTTATTTTTTAATAAAAACAAAACTAAAAATAAAACCTAAACTATAAATATTTTATATAGTATATATATACCAAAATGATCAGGGAATATTCCTTTCATTTGAACATTTTTCCAAAGGCAAAATCCAAACTTTATGAAAATCCATTTTTTTCAAATTCAAATAAAATTTCAGATTTGAATCCAATTCTTTGGCATTGTTTCTTCTGGATATTTTTGGAGTGTCATGTTTGCTCCTCCTCATACTTTTGATCAAGTATTTATCAGCTTGGTTTTTGAAATGATTCCCACATGCCAAAGTTTGGAATTCAAATTCAAACTCAAAACTCTCGAAACTTCAAATGGAATTCAAATTCAAACAGGATGCATAGGATGCTTATCTATAATTGTAAAACATTCCAAATAGGAAAATTTGGGATGTTACATGTATCGCAACCATAGTGCTCTTGAGGAGTTCTCCATTCATAATTGTGGATCTGCCAGCCTCCCCTTCTCGCATGGGTTATCCGGAAGAAACGTTGAGCTTTGTTCGACATACTAACTCTATGCATCCACAACTCGTAGAGATATATGATCCTTTTGAGTTGTTTCCATTGCACTTGTATTCCGATCCCCTGCCTCATCGCTTGATAGTCAAGGGTATGCGCATTCGCTTATCGATGCCTATTAATCTTGTGGTCCGTCCGGCCATTCTATTCCCTAGTGACTTGGAGAAACAAACTCAGCACTTCATCCATATCTAGGATTGGGTCAAAGCAGTTGTATTCCGCAGATCAAAATGCCAATTCAGCTTTTGTTCGCTTCTACCCCTCAAGTATTACCCACTTTATGTCGAACGCCATGAGAATTGCACCTTCTTTATGAATTCTTGACGTAGTGATACTTCGCATCATTATTCATTCCTCGGTCCCGTGGTTGTTGCAACCGGAATACCGACAAATGAATTGTGATGTGTGAAATCAATACTCCTAGCAACCTCGTTGTTTGGTAGTAAATGAACAATAATATCATTCTTAGTGTGTTGGTTATTAATCATCATCCTAAGATTGATCGTGCTATCTAGTCCGCTCTCCTAGTGCACTCTTAGATCAAGAGTTAGGATCGTGTCAATCCTCACTCTTTTGATCATATCATCTTGCCCTCGAAAAGCAAGATTGTTCTCGAGCTTAGTAACATACCGTGGTTCGTGACTTCCAAATATCTTCTTGGAAGTGTTACCGTTGTTCCCGACCGCTATGTTGAGTTCGTGATCATATTGGTTTTCTTCTAAACCACCCATTCTCCAAGAATCAGTGTTGGATATCCCTGAGCTAGTTGGTTGAGCCGCACAACAACTTGGAGAGTTGGAAGATAACGCTTTTCTTAACTTAGTTCATCTCTATGGGATATCTTCGTATGTGTGTGTGTTGAAGAAAGATGATATCTCCATCTGTTGGTCCTCGTGATCAGTTGTTGGATCTATTGCCTTGTCAAAACTTTGACTTGAGTATGGGCTATCATCAAGTCAAATCAGACTAACCGATGCTCGTAATGTTGTCTTACTCGTGGTTGATCCTCTATAATACACCATTACATCTTTTGGTCTCGACCAATGCTATCACCGTGTTCACATGATGGTGGAAGTCCAAAGGATATGGAAATTCGATGAGTTGTTGTTGAGCCCATCGCAGCAGATTGTCTCCCCATGAGTCATGTTGAACATCAACCTAGTGTTGGAAAGTGTGTGTAAGCATTTCTTTGTGTTCCGCTCATGAAGCTTATGCTTGGATGGAAAGAGTGACTCTCTAATTCATGTGCCTTAGGTGTAAGTTGCCGCCATGAATTTGAGAAAGGTTTGTTTTGTTTCTTTGAATCATCCCAAGTCAACATGCACGCATGAAGTATTCTATGGTCTGATAGATCGATCATCTTCATTCTATATGAATTCCATAGCACACCAAGCCACATCATTGATTTGTTCAAGGAAAAGGAGTTGTTGTGTAAACCTAGGTCATGCACAAGACTTCGCATACCCTCTAGATGATGGTTCCCAACCGTAACTCGGTGGTGTTTTATTGTAAGACTACTATGTGGTCATGCTTGTCTTGGACAACGTGTTGACATGTATGTAGCGTAACTAGCTCATGTTTTGGAGCTTACTACCATAGTCCATCTCCCGAGAATCTCGCAACATCATCTCTGCCGATTTGTGTTGCAACCTTCCTTTTCGGACATGCTGAGTCTCAAGTATCCTATCACCAATCGGATCTCGAATCTCGTGCAGATATGATGGTTGGAACATTCCCAACACCTGCATTTTGTTCCCAGCTTGCACCGCCATTGTGCCAATTCTCATGGGCTGCCTTCTTAGTAATTCTTGTTCAGGACCATCTCCAAAAGTGGTCCAACCATGGGTCCCATCCATTTTCGATGATAAGCAAAATCATCCATTGCGTTGTCTTCAACAAGGTAGTCCACATCATCCATTCTAGTCCGAGTATGTCATTCTTTCAACTCTTTGAAATGATCGATTGTGATTGCCTTTGCTGGTACGAGGAGTGTCAATGATCTATGGATCAAAAGCAATTTCTTTTGCCACTTAAGGGAGCGCTTATTCGAGTCACCTTTTTCCAAAGTGCCCCGCTACGGATCGCGGGCAATTATTTCCTCGCTATCCGACACACCATCCACCATCTTTCTAAGCGTGGAATTGTTGCCCACCAAATCAAACCTCGTTGTTTGTTCTTCCATCCTCTCGATGTGTTTTGTGTCTCAACTCGAGATGTTTCAACATCTCATTCCACTGAATTGATCTTGAGTGCTCGATCCGAGGAGATCATTCCCTATAGTGTATTCTTTTTGTCGCCATCGTGTTGGATGAAGATCTCGAAGCAAAGACGCCAATACCAAGATGATGGAATGAGTCAACATCTTTAAGAAGGGCAAATGGATCATGAAGATTGTGATAGTTTTGTGCCCTCCTGTCTTCTTACTCACGCCTTGAATCTCTGGACGAGATTCTTGTTTAGTGGGGGTGAGTTGTCACAGCCCTAGAATTGTTGCGCCTAATGGCATTGCATCCATGCATCATGTTTAAATTTCATGAAAATTTGAAATGGGATTGATCAAAACCCTAGTATGAAACAATGCAAATAGGTTCAACTTCAAAATATTTTCAAAGAACCCAAATTGGTTTGCAAAATGTTCATGATTAATGGAAAAGGTGAAAACCATATATGAGATGATGGATATTTTTCCAAGACATTTTTGGTATTTGAACTAATCCATATTGTATTTGAATTGGGGCAATTTAAATTTTATAAATAATTTTAAATGCTCCAACATATTCTCAAAATAGCTAAGGGTCTCCGTAATATTTCAGTTAATGCCCAAAGTTATTTTCAGGATTTATTAAAATGATTTGGTTTATAAACTAAATCAAAACAGAAGCAAATAAATAGAAAACAGAAAATAAGAGAGAAAGAGAGAAACCCACTGCCCAAACTCTACTCCGGCGACCCACCTCGCCCAGCCTCCTCCACTGCCCACCCCACCTGCCGCGGTGCCAACTATCTCAACCTCTCCGCCAAGAGGCGAGGAGGACAACGACGGGCGCACGGCTGGCTGCCGCCACGCCACAAGGTTGCTCGCTACAGGCCGCCACACCGCGACATCAATGATTTCTCCTCGGCGCCTACTCACTTCTGACCCCTCGCTTCTCTCCCCTCTCGCTGCTCCTCCTTCGTTTTCCACCGAGCCGCTGCCACCGACGCTGCTTGCGCGTCCACTTCCACCGCTTAGCCTCCCAAAGATGTCTAGGAGATCCGCCTGGCTGCTTCACGCCTCGAGGACACACGCACCACCGACGCCCCACATCATCGCTATCCTCAACATCTTCATCGCCGTCACGGAGATCCCTCGCTGATTCGCCGCTTCGGTGCTTCCTCGAGCCACCCGACACCGCCAAACGACGCTACCTGGAGATTCTCGCCCGGACCTCTCTTCTCCCTCTCTCGCTTATGCCTAATAGCCCTCATCCTCCAACCATGACCGAAGTCGCCTCCGCCGAGCTCGTCGGCGCTTATTCCGCGACCTTTTGGTCACACCACCATGTCCAATGGATTCGTGGCACGCGTGATGTCATGCATATGCCGTTAGCTAGTCGATCTCGCACGTCAGAAGCATTAAACCGCCGCCAACCGAACCACGGCAGCCGCAAACTCGTCAGGCTGCATCGATTACGGCGACCTTCAAGGCCCAACTCCATCGCTTCCTTGATGCGGCAGAGAAAGGGCTATACCGTGCCCTCAATGCTTGATCCTCGCCATCAGAAGGTGTCTCGAGGGACGCCACATTTGTGTGTTTCGCCGGCATTCAACTCGGGCGAGCCGACGTGGCCTTTGTCATTAGCTGCTAATGGCCGCTAACCAACCCCTAGTGCCACCGCCATGTGGGCCTCAAGTACCGCTTAGTTTAACTTAATTTCCTGCTTAGATTAGTGCTAACCTCAGAGGGCCCCATAGGTCGGGCTTTGACCTGGCCACGCCACTTGTTGACCTGGACCCCACATGTCGCTGACCCTAGCCTTCACTCACTGCAGACTAATCAGCTGGTCTCTCTCGGATTTGACCGGACAAATACTGCTGACTTGTCGACATCACCTGATGTCATGGTGACGCAATAACTCTTTTCCTGGATTTATTATTTCGAAAATGTCCTAAACTTCTAAAAATCATAGAAATTCAACCGTAACTCCAAATGAAATAATTTATATATGAAAATTATCAGAAAAATGCAATCTCCATCTGTACGATTTCCATGCATGTTTGAACAACTTAAAGTTGCTATATAAGACAATTTGAATAAAAGGCATTTGAAATGTTCACATGGAGTTTGAATTTGAACCTAGTGTTCAAACCAGTCTGCTTAACCTGTTGCTAGTTGCATTAGCTCAAACCATAGCATATTGCTGCTGTCATATTCATGCATCATATTGTTGCATTGCAAAGATTGTGTTCTCCTTGTTTGCCTGTATTTGTCCCTCTCAAGAGACGCACGTATCGACGATGAGTTCGATGACACCGATGAAGAACTATATTATCTTCGTATGCTGCAAGCAAAACCCCTTGTTCATTCCGATACAATCCCACTCTCTTGCTCCTGCTCTATTTTACTGCATTAGGACAACAACGTATACAATGTTATTTGTCATGTAGCTGAACCCTTTATCCTCCTCAGATGACCGTCATTCCACGAATTAGATGAAACCCACTAGCATGAGTAGGAGTTGTTTGAGCCCTGATGTGCCTACTCATTCATGCTTGTTTGTCATGCCTGCTATTTCTTAGAGTTGTGTCGTCTCCGTTCATCGGGATGAATCGGAGGTGTGTGAACATTTCCTACTGCCGTGTGAGCTAAGTGTGTGAACACGATTTGGTAAAGGTAGGTGAGAGGCCATGTAGGAGTACATGGTGGGTTGTCTCATTGCAAGCCGCCTCAGAACTGAGTTCTGTGTTTGTGATCCATGAAACAGCATTACCATGTATTGGGTCTCAAACCAATGGACCTTCCTTTCTTAACCACCCTTGTTCTCTCCTCGGTCAGGAGTTGCAACTAGTTTCCGTGTTTGTAGGATATGTGTTGAGGTCGTGCATAGCGTGGCACCCTAGGGGTGGGCTATGATGCGGTAGATACATCGGGGTCTGCAAAATCGGAATGCCCGCTTGGTATCTCGGGAACCCCGCACACATCGCTCGGGCGTATGGGAAACTCGGCCGACTTCATGGATGGAACCTGAATAGGCGATAAACCTGGACTAGGGACTTGAGTGTTTAGGCTAGGCGTGGCGACACCCACGCTGGCTTCCGCTGAAGGTTGCCGAGTACATGTCGTAAACGGCGGTAAGTGGTGAGAGCGTAGCGAAGAAGTACACCCTCGCAGGTTAATATGATCTATTCAATAGCCGTGTCCGCGGAGAAGGACTTCGGGCTGCCTATATCAGTTCATAGACAAGTGAAAGTGGATACTCTAAAATGCGCAAGATAGCGTGGAGTGCTATGGATGGCGCTCTCAGAGGGAAACGGAGCGGATCCATAGTGGTGTATTGATATGGTGAATATGTGGACTCGTAGCGCCACCTCAAAAGAGTTACTTGCAACAGAGTTTAGGATAGCCACCGAGTCAAAGCTGGCTTGTCATAGCCAAACTCCACCAGCCCCTTTGTTGATAATGATGAATATGTAGTTAGTTCTGATGTAAGTCTTGTTGAGTACATTTGTACTCACGCTTGCTTATTTTATGTTTTTTTGCGCAGAGACGCTACCTCGCTTAGTAGTTCCGCTGAACTTCAACGCTTAGCTTGTTACCTCGCCTACGATCTTGTGCCTCGGCAGATCTGGTAGATAGTCGGCTTCTCACTTTTTAAATTTGTAGATGTCCAGATTGCACATGTTAAGCTTCCGCTTGTGCTTTGACTTGTATGTTTCGAATGTTGGGTCATGAGACCCATGTTTGTAATATCTCGCCCTCTGAGCCTAATGAATAAATATTTGAGTCAGAGAGTTATGTTGTGATGCCATGTTGTATTTACACATATTGAGCATATTGTGTGTATGTTTGAAATGCTTGGTATGTGTGGGATCCGACAATCTAGTTGTTTATCCTTGGCAGCCTCTCATATGGGGAAATGTAGTCTAGTGCTTCCTGAGCGATAGTAGTCCGCTACAGCCCGGTTCACCGAGTCCTGCTAGCCTCAAAGACTACTGCTTTGGACACTTGACTGGCCGGGCATATGTTTCACTTGGTTCTTATGTTCTGCCCCTTCGGGAAATGTCACGCGGTGACATCCGAGTCCTGCCTAGCCTGCTACAGCCCGGGTTATCGGAGTCCTCATAGCCTGCTACAGCCCGGATTCATACGCTGATGACCGACATGCTTGATGTGATTCATGTATGCCTGTCCCCATGGGTTAGTGCCGCTTTGGTTCACGACTAGCCATGTCGGCCCGGTTCTTCATTACATGGATGCTAGCGACACTATCATATACGGAGCTAAAAGACGCAAACGGTCCCGGCCATGGTAAGGCGACACCGCTAGAATACCGCGTGAGGCCGCAAAGTGATATGAGGTGTTACCGGCTAGATCGATGTGACTTGGAATCGAGGTCCCGACATCATCAATATTAATCAAGCAGGAGTAGGGTATTACCTCCATCGAGAGGGCCCAAACCTGGGTAAAACATCGCGGTCCTTTGTCTCCTCGTTACTATCCGCTTAGACGCATACTCGGGACCCCTTACTCGAGATCCGGCCGGTTTTGACACCGATATTGGTGCTTTCATTGAGAGTTCCTTCGTCGTCCACCGATAGGTCCGGCGGTTCCTTCGATCATCAACAACGACGCTGTCCAGTGGTGAGACTTTTCTCCTCGGACAGATCTTCGTGTTCGGGCGTTTGCATCGGGCCAATTCATGGCATTATCCGGAGAGGATCGAAGCTATCAGTCAGATTTGAAGTTTAAACTATAATGGACGATATCCGCGACTTGATCTTCGACGGATTCGAAAGCCGCAACCAGCTGCCACAAGATCGCTCCTCGATGGGCATGATCTAGCTCGCAGCCGTATCAAAGGCCTTGAGGCCGCACTCAGATCCGCCTCACCCTTAATCCGAGTGGGTTCTCGATCGAGGACGAGTGGTTGACACCGGGGCTATAAATCTTCACGGCGATCGAGCCGTAACTCCATCCCTCGCTCTTGCGAAGACCTCGACTCCTGTGGTGCCGGACTCTCTCCGACCAACCTTTCACTCGCTAATCGAATCCGATTGGGCCCGTCATGGAGTTCATCGCCGCGACATTTTTCAAAGACTTCGCCTTCGGGCGACATCCTGAATTCACTAAAGTCTCTCTTTATCCGAGAGCCCCGCCGACTACGGACAGAAGGTTGGGATGCGGACGCGCAAGAAATTCAACACCCACCCACCACCCACTTTGTAGCCACTGCCGATGATTTAACCGACATGTTAGACTACGATTCAAGACATCGACGGTATGGACGACGATGCCGAGACGATCAAGACCCAGCGCCCCATGGCACCGGAAGGCCACCTCATCATATGACATATATATGGTGGACATCCCAAAAGATGGGAACGGTGATGGAACAACGGAGGATGACCCTCCAAGAAACAAAGCAGGTAGCACCGACGCTGCCGCGCGCCGCCTAAATCCCGCCACAATAAAAACGGTGATTCCGCACGGAGATAATAACACCCTGACAAAGGTTGAAGAGAACCCCCTCCAGCAGGACTCGGCAGCAGGAGGAGGAGGAGCAAGTCCGCACGACAAAGGCGGGCAAAGAGAGGTTGAGGACGATAATTATGCGCCCTCCAAGATGAGGCAAGCCTCGACGAAGACGAAGTTTGTCGTGCCTCGAGGATCCCGCCAACAGAGCTGCTTTCAAACGCAGGCTTATAGCCACGGCAAGCAGCCTCAAGAAAAAGAAGCAATAGCTTAGAGCTGACCAAGACCTGCTAGCTGACAGTGGACTGAAGTCCTTGCGTCAAGAGTATGAACTGAACGCCTCCAAAAGCTACCCCAAACGCAGGCCGCTGCCCTCGACTCAGAGGAGGAAGCACTCAAGTCACCAAACAAGATGACATGGCAGACCTGCCACCTCTGCGGGTCGCTGATAGAGAGGCCTCTAGACCCTCCGCCAGCTTTCACACCCCGACGCCGCTTCAAAAAGTACCAAGGCACGGAAACGGGCCGACTTATGTAGATATATTGATGAGGCAAAACATACAAGATCGATTCACGGATCGCGGGCGCCAAAGAATGCGGATGATTACTGTCCACGCCGATACAAAGAAACCAGCCGGGCCAACACAAAGAGACAAAGCTCATATGAGCTACGCTGCGTGAGATAGCCCAATACAGAGGCACCGCGACACCCACTATGCTTCATGATGAAGTAATGGATCATCAAATCCTCGAGGGCTTCAAGCCCAGAACATCGAATCATACGATGGTATTACGTATCCCGCGGTCCGGATCGAGGATTATCTCCTCCATATCCACATGGCCCGGTGATGATCTACATGCCATCAAATACCTCCCACTCAAGCTTAAAGGACCAGCTCGACATCGCTCAATAGCCTACCATCAGCGTAATCAATTGGTTGTTGGGAGGACCTCGAAGCCGCATTCCTTGATAACTTCCTGTGGCACATATGTGACCACCTGACGCCATGACCTTAGCCACATAATTCAGCAGCTGTAAGAATCGCCGATAATTCTCGACTCGGTTCCCAACAAAGAAAAATCAAATCGTTGATCGTCCTGGATGCAGAGGCCCTTGCAGCCTTCAAGCATAACATCCGGCGACGCAGTGGCTTGCCCAAAGACCTAGGACAGAAAAGCCAAAATCTATGGCAGCCCTCACAACCGGCTATGACTCGCTTGAAAGCGGGAGAGGACAGCATAGCTCGCAAGCAACAACTTGGCCAAACATCCCGAGAGTCCGGATACCAAGGACAGCAATGGCAGGTCGCCAACAAGAGAAAGCGCCGATTAACGGCGATAACATCAAGATACGGGCCGTCAATGCCGGATTCGAGGCTCTAAACCCGTCGCGAAGAAGCCATTCAAAAGAAATACCTAGGCCCGGCCCAACTTGGACCGCAGATACTGATCGCCAGCTAAATACATGGCACCCCGAAAACCAGCCAATCGCACCAACAGGGATTGTTGGGTGTTCAAGCAAGGTGCGTTAAGCGCCGAACTCAATGACAAGGCTGCATAGTGATGACGAGGAAGAGCCCCGCCACGAACAATAGAGGACAGAAGGTTTTCCCACACAAGCAAGGGCGGTGAACATGATATACGCAACCCACATACCCAAAAGGGAGCGGAAGCGGCACCACGGACGATATGCGATGGAGCCACGCCCAAAGTTCAACCCATGGTCTTCCCGCCGATCACCTTCGATCAAGGACCACCCCACTAGCATCCATCATGGAGGCTTCGCCACATTGGTTCTGGACCCAATTATTGACGGATTTCACCTCACCGTAGTCCCGATGGACGGCGAAGCAGCCCGAACCTGCTTTATCAGATACAAGGCAAATGGGCATAGACCCCTCAAGGATTAAACCTACAAAGATGACCTTAAAGGCGCCATACCGGTGGAGAGGCCAATTGTACAGGCTCACCACACTCAAGTGGTCTTTGATCTCCTGATAACTTCCGTTTAAGAGTTAATCTTCGACATCGCCCCATTCCACAACAAGCTATCATGCACCGTTTTGGACGAACCGTGACGGTAAAGTTCAATGCGGTGTCAAGACTATGCATACCTCAAGCTCAAGATGCCAGTGCCCTCGAGGAGTAATCACGGTCAATGGAAATACTGAACGCTTTCTCCGAACGGAGGAGCATACGGCGTCCTCGCGACGGAGGTGCAAAGCAGCCTCTCACGGCATTCTCGAGTCCGCCCACTAAGCGTCCGGACACCGCCAAGCGCTACCAAGTAACCTCGCAACAAGACCACCCTGCACGATCTAAGCACGAGTAGCAATCCGATTCCCAACCCCAGCCCTCACGAAATTATGATGCTAGTATTACGCTGCACATAATTACGCCTCGAGATACCATGCGACATGGGGAGGGGCAAGACAACGGTACGCCAAGAATGCGGCTCGACCGCATCAGGCCCCTGCTTGGTCACTCCTTTTTTTTTTTTCCTTTTTCTTCCTTTTTTACTTCTGTGACTCCGCCTTTGAGAAGTCCCGTCCGCACTGAATCGCCAACTCACGATGCAACATCCAAGGAAGTGGAAAGCCACGCCAAGTGTTCAGTGGTCTCTATTACGAGCATTATACCTGTTTTACATATCGTCCAGCAGCTTACCCTTGAGGGGGACACGTTAGATAGTCTCATCCCTTGCTTATCGTGACTATTTGTATCGCTTCCCGCTTCCATTGCAGTATACTTTTTGAATAAACAATACACAGCTTTTGCTTATTATTGCTCTATTTCTTTTATATACATGTTTTCATTTCATGACATGTTGCAACCATACACTTTGGTACGGCCAATACACCAGTGGGCTTAAGTATCCCAAATTATGGTGTGATAAGTCCTAACACTTTCACAAGTGCGGCACCTTTAACTTATAACATTATATGAATTGGTTCAATCATGTCTTGGGTCAATAGTTGGTTTGCCTGCCCTGTTTTCGCACTTTATGTTCCGCTTATATCGCTAAGGTAGCACCGGAGAACCATCATGATTGTGCCCCAGCTTATGCTGGGTCGAGCACCTCTGTGGAGAAAGCTAAAACTGACTGGCCATGATAGGGCGAGAGCCGTCGCTGTTCGAGAGGTTTTTTCGGGTCCCTAAAGACTTATGCCGCTTAGAGCGAGGAACCGAATTGTCCGCCAATGCGTGATAGCTCTCAACTCGGTCTTCCAATACTAGGGGCTTCACCGAAATTTAATATTATAGAATTCTATGGCTAAGTGAGAGTGTTCAAGCACTATAAGTCCGTTGCCTTGTCCGCTATGTGTTGAGCGCCCTCAGATGGACCCGAGAATGGGAAACAAGAGTGCTCAAGTTTATCCCTAACACCCCAAAGACTGTGGTATGGGGGTCAAGCCAACGACTTGCCATCTCTCAAATTTGATAAACGCATCACATATAAGGTAATATTTTAAATTAATAAGTTTGCTTAGCGATATGAACAAGTTTTCAGCGATGTGATAACAAATGCGAGTTTATTCAAAATTACATCTCGAGCACTCATCCGCTATTCAAGGCAACCTTCAGAGGCCTCATAGTACATTTCATGCGCGATGCTCATGGCTCTTCGGTGGTCCGTCTGTCACAAGCCTCTCCGCATCCAGCTTGCCCCAAGCAGACTTTAGCACGGGCAAGGCCCGACGGACACATTCAATACGATGGAGCGCTGATGACTTCTGCCGTGGACAGCATCCACTAGCCGCCGCACCAAGTCAAGTAGCTCCCGGCATGGTGTCCAATGGCCACACCGCTTATAAGGCCTCTTCATGGCTTGTTCGGCAACCTGAGTGGAGCTCGACCAGCTGTTTCAGCTGGTCGCCAGGGCACTGATGGTCGGCCTCAAGATACCGAGACCGTAACACCTTTCTCTCGTGGAGCTCCTCCGGGTGCGGAGAATGCGGCAAGATCGTGACGCGACTACGGGCAAATCTGCGAATGCTCCCGAGAGCTCAACCGGTAAGTAATGTGTAATTGACTTTACATTCTTGCTTTGCATAAAGAATGCCTTACCCGCCGCTATCTTCTTTAGTGCTTCAATTTCTTGAGGGCTTTCGGCCTCGGCCTTAGCAGCTTTGGCACTTCTCAAGAGCCGAGGCGAGCCTCGACTCGAAGCTCGAGTCACGCCCAAACTCTCGTGTTTTTTCACGAGCCCGAGCTCTTGCCGTATTCTTGGCCAGCTGCGCCCCTTCTCTCGCCGATCCGCTCCGCAGCCATGAGCCGCCACGGACACCGCCCTTCAGGCCGCCACTCCTGCTCGTGGCCCCCGCAGCATCTATGTTATTCCTGTTATTTTCGCAACCAAAACCTTTCTATAAGGTATTTCTTTAATAAGGTATTACTTACCTTCCTTGTCCTCGAAGCTCCTTCTGGCTTGTCCGAGCTCGCTCTCGGACCGCCGAGGTTCCGCTTACATTGACCTCCGCAGCCATATGGCAGAGGTCAAGAATACCAAGATTCCCATATTGACATACTTATGTTAGACTCTCAGATATCTTTTTAGATCCTTAGTCCGGCTTTTCTTCCAACACCGAACTAAGCATCAGGGCTACTGTCTATGGGGTTATATTTTTACATATTCTAAACTTACCTCAAAGCCTGTTAGAAGGTTGGTATAAGTTCGGGTCCATCCGCTTGGCGGACTGAACTGTCCGGATCACCGCACTCATGACAAAGGTTGTGTTCTCCTCGATGGAAGCGCCTGTTAGCGCCTCAGTAAGCTATCCGTGCCTCGTTGGACGGAGGACACTAGCTGCCTTACCTTCTTATGAAGGATCCGCTGTCCGGACTTCAAATCGCTGATGGTTCCCAGATAGAGTCCTGGACGAGGGTCGGGCTTAGAGCCCCGGGGATCTTGCCTCAAGGCTCGAGTCTGTGAGGTCGCTTGTGGCACCTCTCGCCGCCTCTCTTCTTGACTAAGCCTCTCTGGGGCCTCCGCCACAAGGCCGCCTCAGAAGCGTGAGGCGAGGGAGGCGGTCGGAAGCGGCATTTCCATTTCTCGCTGTGGTTTTGTCACGGCAGATGTCCTCATGAAAGGACTTAGTCGTGGAGCCATCGCCACGTTAACTTGAAAGGGGTTAAAGCGGACGCGAAGACACAAGAGTTATACTAGTTCGCCCCTTCGATGAAGGTAAAACCCTATGTCTAGTTTGTGATGGATTGATGTGGTCTCATGACTAGGAGCAAATAAGCTTCGCTTAGGCCTCGAAGTTGTTGTTCTTGTCCCCTTGAATCGCTTCTGGTCGTCCCTTTATATACACGGGTGACGCCTTGCCGGTTCAGAGAGTCCCAATCTCGGTTCATACTGTGATCCGGGTTGGTCTCTATATTCCTAACTTACAGCATAAGTTTACATACTAGGCCGGTTTATTGCCATGTGTTCTAAACCGACTCACGGGCCTTGGGCCCTTACTTTCATGCTTGGGCTTTACACCGCTGAACTATCGATGAAGTTAACTCGCCCGGATAGGCCGGTTTATGCCCAGAGTAATATCCCCAACATTAGGCCCCGATTGATTTGAACAGTGTTCATGTCAATCCTTGATAAAAATCTTCAACTTCAATATCTTCTTGTAATTGTTGAACCGCCATGATATCCCCTTCTCTCGTTGTCAGAACCGCCGTGACGCTATCTTCGAGCACCGTGAACGGTCCATCATGACATCACCTCTGCATAAAAAGGATCAAAAGATTCCTTCATTAATGATTATCTCGAAAATCGAGGCAACATGCGCTACCACTGCCGCTTCGACGCCTTTGATTCTCGCTACCGCTTTTCACTCCTTCCCTTATAAATAAAGCCCGAGGGCCCCTTTTCTTCCTCTTCGTGATCTTCTTCTTCCTCGCGACGACCTCAGCTCAAGCTCCGCCGCCATCCGCGACTTTCGAGAACTGCACCAACCAAGGCTGCTGCATCAACTCGAGTTAGATCGAGACTCATCGCCTCCGCCACAATCAGAAGCGGTAAACTTCTTCTCGTTTTGCCTTTAGATCTGCATTAAGTTTTGCAAGCTCATCCGCAGTCCTCCATTTTTCCTCTTCTTCCTACCTTCCGCCGTGATAGTTTTAATCCAAAACAAGTATAGATCTCTTGCGTAGTCATTCCAAGATCTGTTTTTAATACTAGCATCCCTTCCTTTCTTCCGATAGAGTATACATCCTTCTCTCGCTTTTCTTGAACGCTTTTTAAAGAACGCAGTAAAACTGTCTTATAGATGCGCCGTAGATCCAAATAGATTTGACCATTGTGTGAAACCTGTTTCGCCAACACTTAGCGTAAAACTTGAATCGGGCCTTTCGCTTATGGGCGGTTTAATTTTGATAGCCAATCCGCCATATGCCATTAGCCCTCTTAAACCGCCAACTGTATCTTTGCATTGTAATTTCACCGTTTAACACTGAATTTTACAAACCGTAGACAAGTGAACCGCACTGCTTGATTTTCTTTCAGCTCCCTTCCGGAATGGCTAAACAATTTTCTTTCTGTAATTGGGTTCCGGCCCCGATCACGGAAACACAGCTCAACGGCTACGCCACCACGGGCGCTTTAGCCTCAAAAATGTTCTCCATCAAGCGTGTTCCGAATCGGAATGTCCGCCGAACCTCAAGAAGGAGAGGTGATTGTTTTATGCAACACCTAGACCGGGATTCAGCCCGCCCGGATCAAAATTTCCGGATGTCCTCGCAAGCTTCCAACTCCATCCACAAGATATTGGTCCCAACTCAGGTCCAATATATGCAACTTTCAAGTCTTCAAGTCTATCTTCAAGAAGAACCAACCGTGGAGTTATTCCGAGATTTCTTTCATTTGAACCGCCAGACAGAGTTCTCTTGACGGTCCTAACACAGAACTTGGTGGCATTTCAATCCAAAAAGGAAAGAAGTGGACTTTCCTCACGCCAAACATCATAGCCATCCTAAAGATTGGAATCAAACCTGGTTCTATTGTCGAACACTGCTCCTAACGGAGAAAATCCTTGCCGGGTTATCGCCTCACCGCTTAGCAACAACCACCCATTGCCTTCAAGCTTGATCGCCGCAGAACGGAAGAACTTTGCACCCCAAATTATCAAGTCCGGCTCGATGGCCAACGGCTTAACCGGTATTGACCGTGTCCGCTGTTGGGTTTTTGGGGCATCTTGCCATTGTCGCCGCCCGGATTGATGCATCGAATACACCGGTGACGCTAAAGATCCTCAACGACATCACGAACTATCAATAATCGAGCTTGAAGTTGCCGAGACAAGGAAGAAAATGCTCGATGAACCGATATCCGCAGCCAAACCGGTTGGCCCTGCTCGCTGCTCTCCAAACAAACCGCCCATGTAAGGTTCCTCTCATTGCTCTACTGATTTTGATTCCATATTGATTGTATTAATCTTTATTAATTCTCGCTAACAGCCCTTTTGAAACGAACTAAACCGCCCGGGTTCCTCGTAAAGACCAAGACCACCAAGAAAGTCGGAAGAGGAAACCGCCGGTCTTCGAATCACGGAGGATGAAGAATCAGATGTTGAGGTAGAGCTTGACTTACTTTGTTATTTTTTCATTCATTTTATCGACAACATAATTCCTAGGATGACGCCGAGGCCATCCATGCGTAACCTGTTGAGGTAATCCTTCTTTCTTCCGATTCTGATCTTGTACCGTTAAAAGAATTCGCCAGACAACCGGAAAGTGAAACAATCTCACTCTTGTGCTCATTTGAATCCAAAACTTTCTTTGAAGACAGAGCAAACCGAAGAGCGCCGCATTTACCCGCATAGCGGTCAACAAATTACGCCGTCCGTTTAGCCGACACACCAACCCTAAAAGTCGCCCGAGGTGACTTGTTCTCCGAAAAGCGCTATCCTTTGAAAGGTTTGTTCCGATGCCCTCTCAATCCGTCTCCCGACCCAATTATCGTGCTTCTTCCAACTCGTCCGGCGGTTCATCAACCACTCAGCTGCCTCCTCTCAAAGTTGCTGCTGGGTAAGCATATTAACTTAATTTGTTCCTTGTATTTGTCGGTTTATCATATTCTAACCCTTGATGTTGTAGCACCAAGGCTCGCCTTAGTAAAAATGCCAAGACCTCGACCCTACCGTGGATGTTGATCCGAAGAAGACTCAGAGCATCATGGTGAAACCCGGGTTGCTAAAGACAACTCGCTGGGTTAATCAAGATGCCAATGCTAATCCGCCAGAGGTTGAACCGATGTCCGTTGAGACGCCACATCCTCCTCGCTCCACCGAGTCCCGCAGCAGTAACAACGGGACTCAACCGCCGATCCGCCAAGCCCGGTATGAAAGCGCCAAGCCCAGTGAAAATGCCAATCCGCCAGCCCGACCAAAGATGATGATGTCGAGTTACGGCACCGTGATATACCGCCTCGCAATCCGTTGCTCTATCAAAGCACAGCGCAAGGAAGAATTTATCGCCATGAGCAAAGGGAAGGAAAACTGATCCGTCACCTTATGACAATTTCTCCGCCAAGACCTTCACTGTTTTCGAACCGCTCTACACAAGCCGTGATTTCAAGCCGGTCCGGTAAATCTTATGAAGGAACGCTATGAGGTAAACAGTTATGCCTTTCTCTTGTACCTTCATTGCATAGTAGCCCCTAAGGGCGTGTTTGTAATCTTCTTCAAGCCGTACTTGATATAGAACTCAATACTTTCGTAGTCCATCGCTAGCCCCCAAGGGCCGGTTCAACTTAGTATAGTTAAACCGACTTAACATAAAACTCAATGCTTCAGAATTCACCGATGTAGTCTTCAAGGGCCGTTCAACTTAGTATAGTTAAACCGACTGTAATTTATATCGCCGCAGCGTAACATGTTCGAGAAAATAACCATTAGCCCCCAAGTGCCAAGTTGAATACCTGTATTGAGCTTGGGACTTTGTGATTTTATTGGCGATGAAGATCAAATATGCATTAGCCCCAAGTGCCAAGTGTATGACCTGGTTATGCGCTTGGGACTTGTAATGAAACTACTAACATGCTCCCTTTTGTCGCAGAGTGAGATACGCCAACAAACCTCACAAATCAATGATCTTCAAGAAAATCTGAAATCTCAACAAGCGTAAACCTCCAAGGCCAAGGATGAGTTGAAACCGCCTTTGACTACTATGGAGCAGCTCAAGGAGTGGTTTAAGTCCAAGCGGGCCAACTCGATACCGAAAAGGCGGCTTGCTAAATGGGCGGAGGATGTCAAGCAGCCATTAAACCGTGACGGAAGAGCTCATCGATTAAAGCACCAAATCAATGCCATGACCTCTCGCAATATTTGGTAAGCAATGTTTCACCAAGGTTGTGATGAATATTCCGCTTTGAAATTTCCTCCGTTTAACCTGAACTTTCTTAAACCGTATAGGTAAGCGCATTGCTCATCCGGCTCGACATGCGGAAGAAACTCAAGGCCGCAGACGCTTAATTGAACAGCTGATACCGCACCCAGCGAGTTATTTGCGCCACTTTATGATAACGCAGTCGACATTGATCAAGGACACACCGGACCGCTATCTATGATACCGCACGTATAGAAGAATTGAAACGATCCGCGTTCGGTTAGCACCTTATTGGCACTAACTCGCGCCAAAGCATGGATAGTGACCTTGATCCGGCCGACATAGCCAAAGGCTTCCCAAAGGCTCAAGAAAATGGCGAAGCATTTGATAATGATGCTCTCAAACGGGTAACAAGGAGATGCGCCTTCCGGCGAAGTCAATCGCAGAAGAGGCCAACCCGACGGTTCACCGCCCTTCTACGACGCGAACAATGACGGGTTGAAGCTGTTATTCCGAAGTGCGTAACCTTGTTCCACCAACCCGTAAGCACACTTATGCCCCGACGTTGATCCGCTGAGCTTATAAGTGAAGAGGCTATCTTTCGTGCTTTAACCCGATTGATCGGGCCACCAATGACTTCCGCCATTGGATGGTGAGGAGGAAGAAGTTGAACCGACGCCAGATTCACCCATCTTCTTCACGCCAACCCGCAATGAAGCTTAATCATTGCCGGTTGATGCATCGGTTGCCCGTTATGACGCAATTCCAAATTTTGGGCCTCAATGCCTTGTAATAGGATAGCCATCACTTTTGTTTTTAATATGCCTTCGCAATGGTGTCACTCCTTTGATTGAATGATCAAACCTTCAATTTAGATTGCCCGCAATACAAAATCTTAAATCGCTATAATGGGTCTGTGCCGCCACCGGTTTGTGACATTCATATATATATGAAATGAAATATTGAGGTATATAATCAAAATTTTGTGATACAAAATACCTGCCATCGCTGGGCATGAAGTTGGCTTAGCCAATCTTGAAGCGGAGGTTGTATAAACCATTACCGCCAAAGGAGAAAACAGCTCAGAGTTTATAATGCCGCCTTTACTATGTAAACCGTGCCGGTCATGACAAGCCCCCTGTTACTCCATGATGGGATGTTAATAAAAATCAAACCGAAGAATTATCCCCGGATAAAAATGGACCGAATTCATTAATTGACAGCTTGAACCGTTTTAAAAACGCTATCGGTTTAAGAAACGCAACAAAGTCAAATAATAGTTATGAAAAATATGGAAGCAAAGGTAATGATAAAACCGCTTTTGCAAAAAGAGGCTTTATCGAGCCGATCGATGGTGTTACCATGGTCGGACACCACCAAGCTCCCAATAAGGTATAGTCATGGTTCAAGTCAGCCAGTCCCCAACTCAAACCGTGGCATTATGCCGATCAAGTGGCGTGGCAATGGTTCGGCTTCACCAAGCCCCAAGTGACTCTATGGCCTTAGGCCGATCAAGAGGCGTGATCGGGTTCAGACTTGACCATGTCCCTGCGATCCGGTGGCTCTCGCTTATCAAAAGGTGTTGCATTGGTTCGACACCACCAAGGCCCCAAGTGATATCATAGAGCTTTTGAAAAGAAAACTCAGGGGTAAACCGAGGCCGCTTTTAAAATGTAACAACCCATGTAACCACGCATGATGTAATGTAACGTATACCCCGCTTTAGCTAAGGCTCCGGTTTATTACTTTATTCATAATATATACAACATAATATGTACATAAGTAGAGCCGATGGCTCTGTATAATAAGGCCAAAGATGAGCTATGTTCCACGGCTCTGTTGGTCTCCTCCTCCGATGTGCGTGAGTCTTTATGCTCTCGAACATCGATCGATAGTACGACCACAGTGATTCTGCCGACCACGAAAGGTCCCTCCCAAGGTGGGGATAGCTTGTGCATATCAGTCTGGTCTTGATGAGTCAAGTACCAAATATCCTTCTTGAAAAGTTCTGGTTCGACCCGCAACTATGATAACGACGAAGATCCTGTTGGTAAATCGCCGAGCGGCAGCTGCTATGTCACGCCTTCATCCAGCCGATCCAAAGCGCCCCGTCAGGTTGTCTCGTTATCCGCTTCAACATAAGCTGTCACACGAGGTGAGTCATGACGGATGCCATCGGGGAGAACCGCCCGCCCATAAACCATAAAGAACGGCGGTATCCCGTGGATCTGTTAGGTGCGTATTTATACTCCATAACACGACGGTAGCTCTTCTACCCAACAACCCGGCCCTCTCGCAAAGGGACCATAAGCCGAGGCTTGATGCCTCTCAAGATCTCTTGATTGGCTCTTTCCGCTTGACCATTGGACTGTGGGTGAGCTATCAAGAAACATCAAGCCGATGTGCTCACGTCATAGAACTCCTTCATGGCACCCTTGGACAAATTGGTACCATTATCTCGTGATGATACTGTGTGGAAAACCAAACCGAAAATCACCTTTTGATGAACTCGAATCACCGTGGCTGCATCACACTTGCTAACAGGTTCTCGCCTCTACCCACTTTGTAAATTTGTCGACCGCCACCAAAGCAGGTGGGTCTTTCTGTCCTTGGACCTTCCGAAGGTCCAACCATATCCAGCCCCCAAGTCACAAACGCCAAGTAATTGGAATCATCCTCAATTTTGGGCCGGTACATGAGCACGCCCGAAAACTTTTGGCAACCATCACATCGTCTCGACCAGATCTTCCGTGACGCGATGGGCAGCTAACCAATAGAAACCGTGGCGGAACGCTTTAGCCACCAAGGATTTTGAACCGCGAGGTGACCACAATCTCCTTCGTGGATCTCACGCAATATTTCACAGCCTTCCTCGGGGACACACAGCGTTGAAACGCCTCGACATTAATCGCAATGATGCAACTCGCCATTAACAATGATCATAGACTTAGATCGCCAATTATCTGCCGCCAACGCCTCATCTTCCGTAACTCGCCCCGTTCATGTACGCCGATAAGGAAGGCCCAATCCGGAATGACGTGCGAGCTGCCACCAATTGAGCCTCCGGATCAGAATAGCCAACCGCTTCACCAGGATCTTGACCGACGGGTTGTGCAAGACGTCAAGAAAAACATTGGGCGGACCGTTTATGCTGAGAGCCCAACCGCTTAAAGCGCCCGGCCGCTTCATTCTTCCGATGGTCCATGTGGTCCACCCGTAGCCCTTGAAATGACCTGCAACAACATCCACCTCACGCACGATATGCAGCCATGAGTGGGTCCTTTGAATCCCAAGTGCCGACACCTATTGAGCCACTAAGTCCGAGTCACCAAGCACTTAACCCGGCTTAGATTCATCTCCTTAGCCATCCAAGACCATGGAGCAAGGCTTCATACTCAGCTGCATTGTTAGTACAAGGAACATTGCCGGAGAACGAATAAAACTTGTCACCGTGGGGAAGCAATACGACTCCAGCCCCCGAGCCTCCAACCGCCTAGATCCGCCAAAATGGATGGTCCAATATGTATGATCCGGATTTTCTTCAGCGCTTTGCAACTCCGGCCCAATCATTAATGAAATCCACAAGTGCTTGAGACTTCACCGCTGTCCGAGGCACGCATTTCAAACCGTATGCCCAAGCTCTATAGCCCACTTTGCAATCCGCCACCGCTTCCCGTGCTCAGATGATATCACCTAAGGGAGCGGAATGACCACCGTGATGGGGTGCCTTGAAATACCGCTTCAGCTTCCGCTTGCCATAAAACTCCATACACCAGCTTCGCCAATGCGGATACCTTTGCTTAGATTCAATAAGCACCTCATCGATATAATAAACCGGACGTTGAACCGATGCTCTTTCCTGCCTCCTTCCGCTTACCACAATTGCCACGCTGACCGCTTCGGGCGTTAGCAAAGATCATATAGAAGAAGCGCTCCTTGTCGATGGGACCGCGAGTACAGCGGTTGGCCAATTGCCGCTTTAAGTCCTCCAACGCTTCATCACGGGCCGACTCTGCATAAACCGACCGCCTTTCTTCAAAGATTCGTACAAAGGGATGGCCTTTCTCCGAGGCGGCCGATAAACCGCTCAGCGCGGTAATTCGCCCGCCAAACGCTGGACATCATTAATACACTTTGTTTAGCCAGGAGGTGATAGCCGTAATCTTCTCCGGATTAGCTTCAACTCCCCTGCTGGACACGAAAACCTAATAACTTGCTCGCCGAACACCAAAAACACATTTGGCCGGGTTGAGCATCATCTTGTAAACCCGCATGTTGTCAAAGGTTTCTTTCAAATCATCAATCGCTGTTTCCTTCTTCCTTGACTTAACCACAATATCATCCACATAGGCATGCACATTACGGCTGATCTGCTTATGCAAGCAATTTCAGATACAACGCTGATAAGTTGCTTGGGCGCTTTTGAGCCCAAAAGGCATAGACACATAGCGTAAGGCTCCAAATGGAGTGATAAACGCTGTCTTCTCCTGGTCCTTAATCGCCATCTTGATCTCGATGATATCCAGAATACGATCCAAAAGCTCAACGCCACAACCCGCAGCGGCATCAATAATCTGGTCAATGCGGGAGGGCAAAAGGATCCGCCGGGCAAGCTTTGTTAAGATCTCGTAATCCACACATGCGCCAAGTGCCGCTTTTTCTTAAGAACCAGCACCGGATTAGCAAGCCACTCTAGATGGAAAACTTCAACGATAAAGCCAGCTCCTAAGAGCCCGCCACCTCCTCTCCAATGGCCTTACGCTTTTCTTCGTTAAACCGCAGAGAAACTGCTTTCACCGGTTTGTACTTGGGATCAACATTAAGAGTGTGCTCAACGAGTTCCTCAGGTACACCGCATGTCAAGGCTTCCATGCAAAATGTCCCGCTTCTCGGATGAACTCGGCGAGCCGCTTTCCTATTTCGATCCAAGTTGGCACCGATGTCTGAACTGCTTGGACGGATCGCCAGCACAAAGTCAATGAGCTTAGTCTCAATCTGCCGATTTGAATTTCAGGGCCGGATCATGCTCAGTAGTTGGCTTCTTCAATGGAGTCATATCCGCCGGATCGACATTGTCCTTATAATACTTCAGCTCCTATGGCACAAACCGACTCACGTAGTCGCATCACCTTCTTCACACTCCAAAGCGATCTTGCGCCCCGTGAACCGCTATTGTCCCTTGTGACCGGGCATCTTGAGCTGAAATAGATATAACAAGGCCGTGCCATGAATTTGGTATAAGCCGCCGCCCAAACAGGGTGGATATGGACTTTGATTTTCACCACTTCAAACGCCAATGTTTCCGATCCGAATTATATTCATCTCCCAAAGCCACCTCCGTGAGCTATCTTACCAACCGGATATGTCGATTTGCCGTGTACCACACCATGGAACACTGTATTGATGGTTTGAGATGTTTATCTCGTTAACCCCATACGGTGGAAGGTCTCATAGTACAGTGATGTTGATGCTGCTCCTCCATCCATAAGCACCTTGGTGAACTTATAACCTCCCACCGAGGTGCCACCACTGTAGGCTAGCTGACCCGGATTATCAACCCGGGAGGATGATCCTCTCTACTCAGATAATGGGCTGCTCGACCAGCAGAGGTAATGAGGCACGGCCGGTTCAACAAAGATTGACCGCCCGCTCAAGCTTCCGGTCTCGCTTTGTCTAAGCTTAGTGGTGAACACGTGGTACCGCCCATTATTCAACCGCTTTTGGGTTGCTCGACACTCGACTCGCCGCTGGGCCGCTGATTGTAACCACCTTGGTTATTCGATTAGTCCGATTGTTCGGATTACCATTAAATCTCGAACCGAATTTCCTCCACCGTAACTCGCTCGGATCATGAACCGTCACGAGCCTTGATCATACCGAAAGCATTAGAACTTTTGAACTCCTGCATAATGTATCAATCCTTCCAGAGGTGATTTGTCAAGCGCCTCGTTGGGGGAACGCTGCGTAAAATTAAAATTTTCCTACGGTTTCACCAAGATCCATCTATGAGTTCATCTAGCAACGAGTCATGGAGAGTGATTGCATCTACATACCACTTGTAGATCACAGGCGGAAGCGCTCAATGGAACGGGATGATGGAGTCGCACTCGCTGTGATTCAGATCACCGATGACCTAGTGCTGAACGGACAGCACCTCCGCTGCAACACACGTAAAGGAGAGGATGACGCCTCCTTCTTGATCAAGCAAGGGGAAGGAGAGGTTGATGATGATCCAAAGAAGCACGACGGCGTGGTGGTGGATGCAGAAACTCCGCAGGGCTTCGCTAAGCAACCACGGAGGAGGAGGAGGTGTTGCAGGAGGAGGGAGGCACTGTGGCTTATGGTGCGGCCACCCCTCCCTCCCCTCCCTTTATATAGGTGCAAGAGAGGGGAGGGCACAGCCTTGCCCCTTCCTCCAAGGAAGGGGTGTCTAAGAGGGGGAGGAGTCCATCCTCCCAAGGCACCTCGGAGGTGCCTTCCCTTTAGGACTCTCCCTTTCTCTTATATCTTGGCGCATGGGCCTTTGGGTGGTGCCCTTGGCCCATATAGGCCAAGGCGCACTTCTACAGCCCATGTGCCCCCCGGGCAGGTGGACCTCCCCGTGGACACCCGACCCTTTCGCACTCCCTGCAATACCGATAACGCTAAACTTTTCCGCGACCAAAATAAGACTTCCTATATATAAATCTTTATCTCCGACCATTCCGAACTCCTCGTGACATCCGGATCTCATCCGGACTCAACAACATTCGGTTTGCTGCATACTCATATTCATACAACCCTAGCATCACCGAACCTTATGTGTAGACCCCACGGTTCGGAGACACGAGACATGACCGAGACGGCTTCTCGGCAATAACCAACAGCGGATCTGGATACCCATGTTGGCTCCTACATGCTCCTCGATGATCTCATCGATGAACCACGATGTCAAGGATTCAAACAACCTCAGATACAATTCCCTTTGTCAATCGGCATGTTACTTGCCCGAGATTCGATCGCTTCGGTATCCCAATACCTCGCTCAATCTCGCACCGCAAGTCACTTTACTGCATCTGAATGCATGATCCCGTGACCGCACACTTGGTCACTTTGAGCTCATTATGATGATGCACTACCGAGTGGGCCCAAGGATACCTCTCCGCCATAACGGAGGACAAATCCAGCCTCGATCCGTCAACCCAACAAACACTTTTGGAGATACCTGTAATGCACCTTTATAGTCACCCAGCCACGCCAGACGCTTGGTACACCCAAAGCACTCCTACGGTATCCGGAGTTACACGATCTCATGGTCTAAGGAAGAGATACTTGACATTGGAAAAGCTCTAGCAAAACGAACTACACGATCTTGTGCTATGCTTAGGATTGTCTTGTCCATCACATCATTCTCCTAATGATGTGATCCCGTTATCAATGACATCCAATGTCCATAGTCAGAAACCATGACTATCTCGTTGATCAACGAGCTAGTCAACTAGAGGCTCACTAGGGACATATTGTGGTCTATGTATTCACACGTATTACGATTTCCGGATAATGCAATTATAGCATGAATAAAATACAATTATCATGAACAAGGAAATATAATAATAATACTTTTATTATTGCCTCTAGGCATATTTCCAACAGTCTCCCACTTGCACTAGAGTCAATAATCTAGTTACATTGTGATGAATCGAACACCCATAGAGTTCTCGTGTTGATCATGTTTTGCTCATGAAGAGAAGTTTAGTCAACGGATCTCATGACATTCAGATCCGTATGCACTTTGCAAATTTCTATGTCCCCATCTTGAACATTTTCATGAATGGAGTTGAAGCGACGCTTGATGTGCTCGGTCTTCTTGTGAAACCTGGGCCTTGGCAAGTGCAATAGCTCCAAAGGTTGTCACAGTAAGAGTTTGATCGGCCCGACGCATTGGGTATGACTCCTAGGTCGGTGATGAACTCCTTCACCTAAATTGCTTCATGTGCTGCCTCCGAGGCTGCCATGTACTCCGCTTCACATGTAGATCCCGCCACGACGCTTCGCTTGCAGCTGCACCAGCCATCGCTTCCACCATTTAACATATACAATTATCCGTTTGTGACTTAGAGTCATCCAGATCTGGTCGAGGCTAGCATCGACGAACCCTTTACGACGAGCTCTTCGTCACCTCCATAAACGAAACATGTCCTTTGTCCTTTCAAGTACTTCAGATATTCTTGACCGCTGTCCAGTTGTTCCTTGCCGGGATTACTTTGGTACCTTCCTACCAAACTTACGGCAAGGTTTACATCAGGTCCGGTACACAAGATGGCATACATAATAGAACCTATGGCCGAGGCATAGGGATGACGCCATCTCTTCTTTATCTTTTGTCATGGTCGGCATTGAGCCGAGCTCAATCTCACACCTTGTAGTACAGCAAGAACCCTTTCTTGAATGATCCATTTTGAACTTCTTCAAAATCTTATCAAGGTATGTGCTTTGTGAAAGACCTATGAGGCGCCTTGATCTATCTCTATAGATCTTGATGCCTAATATATAAGCAGCTTCTCCAAGGTCCTTCATTGAAAAACTTTTATTCAAGTAGGCCTTAATGTTGTCCAAGAGTTCTATATCATTTCCCATCAAAAGTATGTCATCTACATATAATATGAGAAATGCTACAGAGCTCCCACTCACTTTCTTGTAAACGCAGCTTCTCCATAAGTCTCAAGATAAACCCAAACGCTTTGATCATCTCATCAAAGCGAATGTTCCAACTCCGAGATGCTTGCACCAGCCCATAAATGGATCGCTGGAGCTTGCATACTTTGTTAGCATTCTTAGGATCGACAAAACCTTCCGCTGCATCATATACAACTCTTCCTTAAGATAATCATATGAATGCCGCTTTGACGCCCATCTGCCATATCTCATAATCATAGTATGCTGCAATTGCTAACATGATTCGGACGGACTTAAGCTTCGCCACGGAGAGAAAGTCTCATCGTAGTCAATCCCTTGAACTTGTCGATAACCCTTAGCGACAAGTCGAGCTTTATAGATGGTAACATTACCATCCGCGTCCTTTTTCTTCTTAAAGATCCATTTGTTTTCTATCGCACGATCATCGGCAAGTCTCACAAAGTCCATACTTTGTTTTCATACATGGATCCTATCTCGGATTGCATGGCTTCAAGCCATTTGTTGGAATCTGGGCCCGCCATCGCTTCTTCATAGTTCAAGGTTCACCGTTGTCAACAACATGATTTCCGTGATGTGGTTGCCGCATAACTCGTGCGGAACGTGTCCTAGTGGACCTACGGTTCAAGAGCAACTTGATCCAAGTACCTTGATCATCATCATTAATTTCTCTCCAGCCGGTGTAGGCACCACAGAACATTTTCCGAGCTGCACTACTTTCCGTTCAAGAGGTAGTACTTCATCGAAGTTCTACTTTCCTCCCACTTACTCCTTTCGAGAGAAACTTTTTTCCAGAAGGATCCGTTTGGCAACAAAGATCTTGCCTTCGGATCTAAGGTAGAAGGTATACCCAATGGTTTCCTTTAGGGTATCCTATGAAGACGCATTTTTCGACTTAGGTTCGAGCTTTCAGTGTTGAAGTTTCTTGACATAAGCATCGTGATCCCCAAACTTTTAGAAACGATAGCTTAGGTTTCTTCCCAAACCATAATTCATACGGTGTCGCCTCAACGGATTTAGACGGTGCCCTATTTAAAGTGAATGTAGCTGTCTCTAGAGCGATCCCCAAAATGATAGCGGTAAATCAGTAAGAGACATCATAGATCGCACCATATCCAATAGAGTGCAATTACGACGCTCGACACACCGCTACGCTTGAGGTGTTCCAGCGGCGTGAGTTGTGAAACGATTCCACATTTCCTTAAGTGTGTACCAAATTCGTGACTTAAATATTCTCCTCCACGATCTGATCGAAGAATTTTATCTTTCGGTCATGTTGATTCTCTACTTCATTCTGAAATTCCTTGAACTTTTCAAAGGTCTCGATTTGTGTTTCATCAAGTAGACATACCCATATCTACTCAAGTCATCGTGAGAGTGAGAACATAACGATATCCTCCGCGAGCCTCAACATTCATTGGACCGCATACATCGGTATGTATGATTTCCAATAAGTTGGTTGCTCGCCCATTGTTCCGGAGAACGGAGTCTTGGTCATCTTGCCCATGAGGCATGGTTCGCATGTGTCAAATGATTCATAATCGAGAGACTCTAAAAGTCCATCAGCATGGAGCTTCTTCATGCGCTTGACACCAATGTGACCAAGGCGGCAGTACACAAGTATGTGGGACTATCGTTATCAACTTTACATCTTTTGGTATTCACACTATGAACATGTGTAACATTACGCTCGAGATTCATTAAGAATAAACCATTGACCATCGGAGCATGACCATAAAACATTTCTCTCATATAAATAGAACAACCATTATTCTCGGATTTAAATGAGTAGCCATCTCAGATTAAACGAGATCTTGATACAATGTTCATGCTCAAACTTGGTACTAAATAACAATTATTGAGGTTTAAAACTAATCCTGAGGTAAATGTAGAGGTAGCGTGTCGACGGCGATCACATCGACCTTGAACCATTCCCGACGCACATCGTCACCTCGCCCTTCGCCAGCCTCTGCTTATTCCGCAGCTCCCGCCGTGAGTTACATATATGAGCAACGGCACCAGATCAAATACCTGTGAGTTACTACGAGTAATCGGTAAGGTACACATCAATTACATGTATATCAAATATACCTTTAGTGTTGCCGGCCTTCTTGTCTCGCTAAGTATTTGGGGCAGTTCCGCTCAAAGGACCTTTCCTTTGCAATAAAAGCACTCAGCCTCGTGCTTGGGTCCATTCTTTGACTTCTTCCCCAAATCGCTTACTGGCATGGCAACATCCTTGCCGCCCTTCTTAAGTTCTTCTTCCTTGCCCTTCTTGAACTTAGTGGTTTTATTGACCATCAACACTTGATGCTCCTTCTTGATTTCTACCTCCGACTTCAAGATTGAAAATACATCAGAATAGTTTTCACCATCCCCTGCATATTGTAGTTCATCACAAAGCTCTTGTAGCTTGGTGGAGCGATCAAGGATTCTCAATGACCGCCTCGTCCGGAGGTTAATGTCCAATGGGACAAAGCGGTTGTGCAACCTGACATTTTGAGTATGTGCTCACCGACAGTAACTATTTTCCTCCATCTTACAATCATAGAACTTGTCGGAGACTTCATATCTCTCGACCCGGCATGAGCTTGGAAAACCAGTTTCAGCTCCTCGAACATCTCATATGCTCCGTGTTGCTCAAAACGCTTTTGGAGCCCCGGTTCTAAGTCAAAGCATGCCGACCGAACGAGGGAGTAATCATCAAGACGAGACTGCCAAGCTGCTCATAACGCCTTGGTTCTCTCGATGGGTGCTTCACCTAGCGGTGCTTCTAGGACATATTGTTTCTCGCTGCTATGAGGATGATCTCGTGTTCCGGACCCAGTCCAATAGTTGCTGCCATCGCTTTCAGCTTGGTTTTCTAGGAACGCTGAAGTTCATGGTGACATGAGCGCTGGCCATTTGATCTACAAGACATATTTTGCAAAGACTTTAGACTAAGTTCATGATAATTAAGTTCATCTAATCAAATTGTTTAATGAACTCCCACTCAGATTTGACATCCCTCTAGTCATCTAAGTGTTACATGATCCGAGTCGACTAGGCCGTGTCCGATCATCACGTGAGACGGACTAGTCATCGCCGTGAACATCTTCATGTTGATCGATCTTCCATACGACTCATGTTCGACCTTCGGTCTCTTGTGTTCCGAGGCCATGTCTGTACATGCTAGGCTCGCTGTTAACCCTAAGTGTTTATGCATGTAAAACTGTCTTACACCCGCTGTATGTGAACGTAAGGATCTATCACACCCATCATCACGTGGTGCTTCAAACGATTTAACTTTAGCAACGGAGCACGCTTAGGGGGAACACTTTCTTGAAATTATTATAAGGGATCATCTTATTTACTACCGCCGCTCTAAGTAAACAAGATGCATAAAACATAATAAACATCACATGCAATTATATAAAGTAGTGACATGATATGGCCAATATCATATAGCTCCTTTGATCTTCATCTTCGGGCTCCATGATCATCTTGTCACCGCATGACACCATGATCTCCATCATCATGATCTCCATCATCGTGTTCCATGAAGTTGTTTCGCCAACTATTACTTCTACTACTATGGCTAACACGCTTAGCAATAAAGTAAAGTAATTTACATGGCGCTGAATCAATGACTCACAGTGTCATACAATAATTAAGACAACTCCTATGGTTCCTGCCGTTGTCATACTCATCGACATGCAAGTCGTGATTCCTATTACAAGAACATGATCTCATACATCACAATATATCATTCATCATTCATCACAACTTCTCGCCATATCACATCACATGACAATTGCTGCAAAAACAAGTTAGACGCCCTCTAATTGTTGTTGCATCTTTACGTGGCTGCAATTGGGTTCTAGCAAGAACATTTTATTACCTACAAATAACCACAACATGATTTTTTCAACTTCTATTTACCCTTCATAAGGACCCTTTTCATCTAATCTGCTCCAACTAAAGTAGGAGAGACAGACACCGCTAGCCACCTTATGCAACTAGTGCATGTCACCGGTGGAACCTGCCTCACGTAAGCGCACGTAAGGTCGGTCCGGGCCGCTTCATCCCACAATACCGCTGAAGCAAGAAAAGACTAGTAGCAGCAAGCAAGTTGACAAGATCTACGCCCACAACGAAATTGTGTTCTACTCGCAATAGAGAACTACGATAGACCTAGCTCATGATGCCACCGTTAGGGGAACGCTGCGTAAAATTAAAATTTTCCACGGTTTCACCAAGATCCATCTATGAGTTCATCTAAGCAACGAGTCATGGAGAGTGATTGCATCTACATACCACTTCTAGATCACAGGCGGAAGCGCTCAATGGAACGGGATGATGGAGTCGTGACTCGCCGTGATTCAGATCACCGATGACCTAGTGCTGAACGGACAGCACCTCCGCTCAACACACGACGGAGCGGATGGCGCCTCCTCCTTCTTGATCCAGCAAGGGGAAGGAGAGGTTGATGATGATCCAGCAGCACGACGGCGTGGTGGTGGATGCAGCAGAACTCCGGCAGGCTTCGCCAAGCAACCACGGAGGAGGAGGAGGTGTTGCAGGAGGAGGAGGCGCTGTGGCTTATGGTGCGGCCACCCTCCCTCCCTCCCTTTATATAGGTGCAAGAGAGGGGAGGGCGCAGCCTGCCCCTTCCTCCAAGGAAGGGGTGCGACCAAGAGGGGGAGGAGTCCATCTCCCAAGGCACCCTGAGGTGCCTTCCCTTTAGGACTCTCCCTTTCTCTTATATCTTGGCGCATGGGCCTCTTTGGCTGGTGCCTTGGCCCATATAGGCCAAGGCGCACTTCTACAGCCCATGTGGCCCCCGGGCAGGTGTACCCCTCGGTGGACCCCTGACCCCTTTCTCGCACTCCCAAGACATACCGATAACGCCAAACTTTTCCGCGACCAAAATAAGACTTCCTATATATAAATCTTTACCTCCGACCATTCCGAACTCCTCGTGACGTCCGGATCTCATCCGACTCAACAACATTCGGTTTGCTGCATACTCATATTCATACAACCCTAGTGTTGGGGAGATAACTAT
>JAHIAM010009621.1:0-15716 GCA_021605205.1 Aegilops longissima | reverse complement strand
CAAGACCGGTGTCCAGAAGCGTAGTCTTCGTTAAGACTAGCTATCCCCTCTTATTCGGCATTCTGCAGTTCACCCCCGACATGGCCTTTACACATATATCCATGCATATGTAGTGTAGCTCCTTGCTTGCAGTACTTTGGATGAGTACTCACGGTTGCCTTGTTCCCCTTTTCCCCTACCTCTACTCGATTGCTGCAACAGACGATGGAGCCTGTGAGCAGACGCCACCGCCTATGGCGACTACTACTCGGAGGTGCCTACTACTACGCAGCAGCCCGGCGGCGATTTACGGGAGTAACTTAGGAGGATCCCAGCAGGAGGCCTGCTCCTCTTCGATCTGTATCCCGTTTGTGCTAGCCATCTTATGGCAACTTGTTTAACTTATGTCCAGATCAGATATTGTTGCTTCGGCGACTCGTCTATGATCGAGCACTTGTATTCGAGCCCTCGAGGCCCCTGGCTTGTATTATGATGCTTGTATGACTTATTTTATTTGTAGAGTTGTGTTGTGATATCTTCCCGTGAGTCCTTGATCTTGATCGTACACATTTGCGTGCATGATTAGTGTACGATTAAATCGGGGGCGTCACAAGTTGGTATCAGAGCCGACTGCCTGTAGGAATCCCCCTTCCACACTCCTTGGCCGAAGTCGAGTCTAGACATTGCAAAAACTTTTACTAACTTGGCTGTGTGCCTTACGGGCCCACGTCGCCATCGGGTGGTACTAGGATCTTTTACTCCTCGACCTTTACTCGGGACTCAAACTCTCTTCTACTCGGGTTAAACGATTTTACTAACTATCACTAGGATCCCGTGACCGCATTCACCCCAAAGTTGGATATAGCCTTAGTTGTTCTTGGAATTGTATTTGAGCAATTTCCACACTGTCATTTGACTCCTTTGAAACGTCTTTGTTTTCAGATGGAACCCACGAGGCAGGTCGTGCGCCACACGACGGCCATTGGTGCCTCGGGATCACCTGCGGTGCTAGCCGAGATGATGACCTATCCGGGTTATCGCGGCACCCCGAGTACACCGTCTATGAGGAGTACCGGGACTATAACCAGGAGCATGCAGCGCCATCGTCCACCTCTACTCTCGAGTATGAGTCCACTCTTCGGCTGCACACCGCACATGGTGTTGGAGTGACTATCGATATGGCAGTCCACGATGTCGCTTATGCTGCTCGACACGCCTTCGTCAGCGAGTATCGAGAGTTGGACACCTCCCCTTCGAGCACATTGCTATCGCGTCGATGTTGGTGAGGAGGGTTACTACACCGCTGCCTACTCCATCGTCACCAGAGAGCCTTTCCACCATCGTAACTTTGTTCGCATGCTGATGGGCTGGATCGAGCTAACCGAGCTCTTCGCCACGAGTTGTACATCACCCGTCGGCACCTCTACCGCTCTCGACGCTGATGCACCCTTTGTCCGATCCGGAGAGCTGCGCGTTCTGCGATCTACCCAGCCAGACCGTGATGCCCTGTGGTGTCGGTTGGCGGGCGTGGGAGGCTACTCTCCGCGACTTGGCCCTTTTCGCCACACGGGCGCCGGATTCAGCACCGGAGTATCCGCGGCCCCAGTGTCACCGATGTGGAGGACTATCCGCTGCCGCACTATCAGCTTTCAGAGCTACAGCCTACCTCCGCATGCAGCGTGGGGACCGATGTAGACTTGCTTGTTAGTGTTTGATGTATTCGCCATGAGCTCTGCGTGCCGCCTATGATGTAGTAGTCTATGTAATTGGACTCTATGTATCGAACTCTATGCATGATTCCTTTTGTAAGATATGCCAACTACTATGTAGTTCCCATCATGCTGTTTTCATTATGCATGTTTCATCATGAATGATTCTTATCCTTTGCATAACTTCTCAAATCTTGAACTACCCTGTTATATAATAGCGGGATGGTTAGGCCAGCTGGTCGTGGTCGTGGGGCCAACTTCCCACCACCGCCGAGTACATGGCTGGTATGATCCAACAGCTCGAGATGAATCGCCAGTTCATGGAAAACATGATGGCTCGCCCTCGCCCCAATATGAACCAAAGACCCAAACGGAACAACTCTGCAGGATTTCATACGCTCAACCCCAGCGTGTACCGCAGCTCAACCCAGCCATTGGATCTTGATGATCGGCTCCGTGACATCACCTATGAGATGGAGTCTCGCGATGTAGCCCCGCCACTATGTCACCTTTGCTTCCTTCTTCTGAAGGGACCCGCAGCTCAATGGTGGGACAGCCACAGCGTACTCTGCCAGTTGGAACACTCATCACCGCCAGACTTCCGGCTGCCTTCCGTGCCGCTTCATCCCTCAAGGGTCATGGACCGGAAGAAGCGTGAGTTCCGCAACCTCACCCAAGGCAACAAGATCATGAAGCCTATCAACGAGTTCTTGGACTTGTCTCGCTATCTGTGAAGAGGATATTGCAACCGATGCACGCAGACGGAGAAGTTCCGTGACGGTCTTCAAGTCGACATCAAGCTCGCACTTCTAGTGCATGACTTTGCTGATTTCGCCACCTTGGTGAACAAAGCTATCAATGTCGAAACTGGTCCGCAGGAATACGAGCTCTAACAGGCGCAACCGTGACACGGGCTCATCTTGGGCCCGTCCTCGCAGGGTGCAGATATGGATTCCCAACAAGATGTACCAGCCGAATGCACCTTCTTCAAGGCAGAACTATGCTACACCTCGTCGCCTACAACTAAGCAGCCAAGCTTCCAGCTCCACCACCCCAAGCTCCTGTTCCCACTCCCAATAATGGCTTATGCTTCAAAGCGGACAACCAGGGCACCGTGCTAGAGAATGCAATCGAACCGAATCAATCTGGCCCTTCCAAAGAGTGGCCGTGGAAACACCTGGACCATAACAACACCGCCAAGTCTTATGGGCAAGCTCAGGCCAACCACGTTGATCTCGAACGAAGCTCAAGACCAGCCTGCTCTTTCGTGATGGGTACACTCTCGTAAATTCAGTACTGCATCTGTTTTATTCGATTCGAGCATCGCATTCATTCATGTCTCAAGACTTTGCATACAAGCACGACGTTAAGTGTGAAGAGATGAACTCTTGGTGATGGTAAAAACCCCTTGGGACAATGTCAAACCTCCATGGTTGGCGTCGACGTCCCGTGGAAATCGAAGGGCTGGAATTCTATGCCTCCCCATTATCCTCAAGGCGTCTAACATCGACCTCATTTTGGGGATGGTTTGGTTGAAAGCGCATACGGCGTCAATCGTTTGCGCCACTAAGACCGTCCATCTGCTTCACCCTTCTGATGAAATAGTAAGCTATAATGCTCGTCTGGTTCAAGATGCCGAGGCAAGGCTCTATGCATTGAATGCATTGAACGCCGCACCCCTCGAGGGCATTGAAAACATTCCTGCTGCTTTGCGATTTCCAAGGCGTTTTCTGAAGAACTTCCAGGGATTCCCCCTGCTAGAGCTGTCGAATTCGTCATCGACTTGAAACCCGGCACCACTCCTATAGCCAAGCGACCCTACAAGATGCCGCCGCATGAACTCCTTGAACTCAAGGAGGAAATCGACAAATCTCTTCAAAGCGGTTTCATTCGCCCAAGTTGCTCACCTTGGGGAGCACCTTCTCTCTTTGTCAAGAAGAAGGATGGGACAAACCGATTGGTCCAAGACTACCGTCCCATAAATCAAGCTACCATTCAGAATAAGTATCCTCTTCCTCGGATCAATGACCTTTATGATCAATTGGCTGGTTCGTCAGTGTTCTCGAAACTCGACTTGAGGTTGGGTTACCACCAGATCCGTGTTCGTGAGGAGGATATCCCCAAGACCGCATTTGTGACTCGTTATGGTTCATACGAGTACACCGTCATGTCTTCGGCTTAACCAATGCTCCAGCCACCTTCTCTCGCTTTGATGAACTATATATTCATGGATTACCTCGACAAGTTAAATCGTGGTTTATCTGGATGATATCCCGATCTTTTCCAAGAATGAAGAAGAACATGCTGAACATCTTCGTCTTGTCTTTGGAAAAGCTACGAGCATCAACTCTATGCCAAGTTCTCCAAATGTGAATTCGGCTTCCGAAGTAACCTATCTTGGGCATGTCATTTCAAAGGATGGTATTGCCAACCCCGAACGAGTTCAGGCTATTCTCGATTGGACTCCTCCAAGAGCGTTAAGCAAGTCGAAGTTTTCTCGGTCTCGCCACTATTGCCGTCGATTAAATCGAGAACTTCTCCAAGATTGCCAGCCTCGACTAACTTTGTTGCATAAGGCGTCAAGTTCCAATGGATGATAAGTGTCGGAAAGTTTCCGGCACTCAAAGACAAGTTGACTTCTGCCCCAGTGCTAGCTCCTCCTGATACTAAGAAGGACTTCGTCATTTACTGCGACGCTTCTCGTCAAGGTTTAGGCGGTGTCCTAATGCAAGAGCGCAAAGTGGTTGCTTATGCCTCTCGCCAATTGCGCCCTCACGAAGAGAACTACCCAGTTCACGACCTCGAACTTGTTGCTGTCATTCATGCGCTAAAGCAGTGGCGACATTACCTTCTCGTGTCGTTGCGAGATCTTCACCGACCACCAAAGTCTGAAGTATCTGCTTACTCAGCCAGACCTGAACCTCCGTCGGCAGAGATGGATGGAGACTGCTGCGCACTTTGATTTGGGTATTTCCTATACGCCGAGCAAGGCTAATGTAATGGCTGATGCCTTGAGCCGCAAGTCTTCTCAGCAACCACCTTCAGTTTCACAAAGTTCAGCCCCACTTGTTGAAGAATTCAGAAAGCTGAACCTCCATATTGTTCCTCCGTGCACTTTCGCTCCCCTCCTCCGGAGTTCCGCAAGATGAATCTCCGTGTTGTTCCCCAGGATTCCCTCTATACCTGGCTGTTGAACCCGATCTCGTGGGCACCATAAAGACAATGCAGGATTTGACTCAAGTCTACAAGATTAAGCAAGACATCAAAAAGGAAATCCTCTTCCTTCACTATTATTGATGATGGCGCCTTGTACTTCAAAGGCCGCCTAGTGGTGCCGTGTAAGAAGGAAAACCTGAATATGACCCGAAGGTTATGAAAGAAGCTCATGATACGCCTCTATGTATCCATCCCGGTAGTACAAAGATGTATCAAGACATTCGCCGAGATTCTCGGTGGTCTAATATGAAGCAAGACATTGCTCGCTATGTTTACGAGTGTGACGTTTGCCGTCGTATCAAAGCGAGAACATCAAAGGCCAGCCGGAACTCTGCAACCTATCTCTATTCCGGAATGGAAATGGGACCATGTTGAGATGGACTTCACACCGGATTTCCCAAATCGCAGAAAGGTAATGATGCTATTCTTGTCGTCATTGACCGCTTTCTAAAGTTGCTCATTTTCGGCGGTCAAAGAAACGATCATTGCTAGTCAGCTTGCAACGCTCTATATGTCCGAATTGTTTCACTTCACGGTATTCCACTGGTTATCGGTTCGGACCGTGGCAGCTTATTCACTTCAAGATTCCGGGCAAGTTTTCAAGAAGCTATGGGTACTCATTTATCTTTCAAGATCTGCGTTTCATCCGCAGCCTCAAGGGCAAGTTGAACGTGTCAACCAAATTCTCAAGACATGCTTCGAGCTTGTGTCGCTTCCTTCGCAAGAAATGGGAGGAATCTCTCCGTATGCTGAGTTCTCTTATAATAATAGCTATCAAGCTAGTCTCAAGATGGCCCCCTCGAGGTGTTATATGGACGAAAGTGCGAACCCTCCGAACTGGTCGAAGCTCGGGCGCCCACTCTTCGTCCGGATATTATCCAACATGCCAAGAACAAGTCCGCATTATTCACGAGAATCTCAAGACTGCTCGGTCTCGTCAAAAGAGTAATTATGACCGTCATCACAAAGACATGGTCTATCAACCTGGCGAAAAGGCCTATCTTCGCGTTACACCAATGAAGGCGCTCACCGCCGGGATCAAGGGCAAGCTAGCTCCTCGCTATATTGGCCCATTCACTATTCGGAAAGGCGTGGAAAAGTGGCATATCAAGCTGGAGCTTCCGTCGAACCTTTCTCGGGTTCACGATGTGTTCCACGTGTCACAACTCCGACGCTGCTTCAAGGACCCAATCCGAGCAAAGGACCATGAAGTGCTCGAATTGCAACAGACCTCTCCTATAAAGAGCATCCGTCCGCATTCTCGACCAAGCTGAACGCCGCACACGATGTAAGCATCAAGTTCCTCAAAGTCCAATGGTCGAATCACTCAAGACGGCCACACGGGAACGCGAGGATCGCCTTGAGATGAATACCCGCACTCTTTCCTTCTACCTCCTAAATCTCGGGGCTAGATTTTTGTAGTGGAGGAGATTTGTAACACCCGGATGATTAAGGAACAGTAATCACCCCGGTTACTGTGACTAACCTCACGTTGATTCGAACCTAAACAAATTCAAAACAAAAGCAAACGATAAAAAGTTTCAAAATCTAAAACCAAAATGTTCGGGGGTTGTCTAAAATAACAAACCTAATTATGGTGGGGTGCACAAAATTTTGTAAAGTGTTTTGGCATTTTAAATAAACTAAAACAGAAAGTAAGAAAAAGGAAAAGATAAAAAAAGGAAAAGAGAAGTGGGGAAGGAATCCCCATCGCCCAACTGGGCCAGCCCTCCCCACCTGCCCCCACACACTGCCCAGCCCTCCTCCCCCAGCCCACCGGCCCGCCACTTAACCCCCTGGCCGGAAACCCTAGCCGACCCCCCCCCCCCCACTCGCCTCCCCGATCCCTTCCCCTGCTCACCTGATCTGGATCGGGCCGTCCCCCTCGTCTTCCCTCATCGCTGGCGGCCCCGCCCCCAACCAAGGGCCTCCTCCCCTAGCGCCCCGCCTTGAACCCCTCCTCCACACTGTCGCCCCACACGCTGGGCATCCGCCGCTGGGTCGACCTCTGAGCTGCCCCCCGCCTGCGGATCTTCCTCCAACCAGTGACAGATCCCTAACTCCTCCTCGCGGACGCCATCAAGCGCCACCGCGCCCGCCTCCTAGACCCACGCACCCACAGTGAGCTTCGCCCTCGGGCCCCCTCGCTCCCCTCTCTCCTCCCGAGCGCCACTGCCGCCCAGCCCCCAGCCAACTCCCGGTGCCCCCGCTGCACCACGGCGGCCGCCGACCGCCCTCACCCCCAGCCTCTGCTCCCTCCGCTCCAGATCGTCGCCGAGTCCGGCGCCTCACCGGGCGGCCGCCACTACCGAACCCCAGCCGCGTCAGGCCATGGCCTCCGCCGTGCCGCGCCTGCCGACTCTCTCGCCGCTCCGGCCGGCGCCCTACAGCCAGCCCACGCCTGTGCCTTCCCCCCTCTTTCCCCGACGACGGCGCCCTCCCCCGAACCTCCCGTCGCTCCCCCCGGCGATGCCCGCCGACGCTCACGCCCGCGTCCACGCCCGCATCCCTCCGCCTACTTCGCTGCCTCCGGCGACCGGACCCATCTAGCCTCGCCAGACGCCGAAGCCCCACTGGGACCGCCTCGCCGGCTCTCGTCGAGCCCTCCGCCACGCCGGCCTGGATCGGCGTGCGCCACGCCGCCCCACAGGTCGCGCCCGAACGGGCCACCCCAAGACGCCTGCTTGGCCCCTAGGGCCTATGACATGGGGCCCCACCCCACCGAATGGTTTTAAAATAAATGAAAATGAAAATTAAATAAAACTAATTAATTAATTAATTAATTTGTTAATCTAATTAATCCCGATTAATTAAACCTAATAACTAATTAACCTAATTAAATACTGTTAATTAAATTTGATTAGGGTAATTAGATAACAGGGTATGACGAACTGGACCCACCTGTCAGGGTTGACTCAGTCAACCCTGTTGACTGCTGACGTCAGCATGACATCATGCTGACGTCATAAATACATTTTCGAATTAATTAAATTCCATAAATTATTAAAATCTTTTAAAAATCATATCTTTTAATCCGTAACTCGGATTAAAATATTTTCAACATGAAAGTTTCTCAGAACGACGAGACGAATCCGGATACGCAGTCCGTTCGTCCGCCACACACCCCTAACCTATCGAACCTGCAACTTTTCCCTCCGCCCTTCTGCTGAAAACCCTAAACACCGGAATACTTTCCGGATGTTTCTTAACCAAGACTTCATACCACGTTAGGGCACGCCTAGCATCGCTTCTTGGCATGTCATGCATCGATATGCATCTGCTTACTTTGTATTCATTGTTTCTTCCCCTCTTCTCTCCGTAGACTACGAGACCGACGCTGCTGCTGGCCGTTCGACCACGGTGTTGACGACCCTCTCTCTTGCGTAGCAACCAGGCAAGCCCCCTTGATCACCAGATATCACCTACTCTTCTCTATATCGCTTGCATTAGAGTAGTATAGCATATTACTGTTTTCGAGATACTCCTATCTTTCTGCATAGCCTTGTCCTTGTAACTTCATTGTTACCTTACGCAATCCTATATGCTTAGTATAGGATGCTAGTACTTTCATCTACGGCCCTACTTTCTTGTCCGTCTGCGCGTGCTATACTATCGGGCCGTGATCACTCGGGAGTTGATCACGGTATAGATTATATACTTATACATGATACATGTGAGACTAAAGTCGGGTCGGCCGATGGAGCACCATGAGTGGATCTTGAGGCGGAGCGGCAGGCAGGTTGAGACCGCCTAGGAGAGAGGTGGGCTGGCCTGTTCGGGCGTTCGCGATACTTAACACGCTTAACGAGGTCTTGGTATTTGATCTGAGTTGGCTACGAGCTTATACGCACTAACCATCTACGCGGAGTAGTTATGGGTATCCCGCGTCGTGGTATCACCGGCACTTCAGACGTCAACGACGGAGCGGCACGCGCCGGATTGGACCGAACGCTGATGGGCTAGGTCTTCGCTTCGTCACAGACGTGCGTGTGTGCTCGAGGCGATGGGCCTGCACTGCTGCTTAGGTTTAGACCGCGTGTTGGCCTCTCTGTTGTGCCTAGGTGGGGCTGCGGCGTGTTGATCTTCATGGCGGGCATGACCCAGAAAGTGTGTCCCGCCAAATGGGATCAAGCGTCTTTGGTAAGATGGTGCACCCCGCAGGAAGTTAATCTATTCGGATAGCCGTGATCTTCTGCACAGGACGACTTGGAGTTGTACCTTGAGCTTATGACAACTAGAACCGGATACTTGATAAAACACACCTTCCAAGTGCCGAGATAACCGGTGGTCGCTCTCGCTCGTGGTTATGAGCAGGGATTGCGGGTAGGATTATTGCTATATGATGTTACTTGGAGGACTTCCGTTGTCCTCTTCATCATTGCAAGACCGGTGTCCGAAGCGTAGTCTTCGTTAAGACTAGCTATCCCCTCTTATTCGGCATTCTGCGATTCACCCACCGACATGGCCCTTTACACATATATCCATGCATATGTAGTGTAGCTCCTTGCTTGCAGTACTTTGGATGAGTACTCACGGTTGCCTTGTTCCCCTTTTCCCTACCTCTACTCGATTGCTGCAACCAGACGATGGAGCCCAGGAGCCAGACGCCACCGCCTATGACGACTACTACTCCGGAGGTGCCTACTACTACGCAGCCCTACCGACGACGACTGTGAGTAACTTAGGAGGATCCTGTGCGGGAGGCCTGCTCCTCTTCGATCTGTATCCCGCTTTGTGCTAGCCATCTTATGGCAACTTGTTTAACTTATGTCTCGTACTCAGATATTGTTGCTTCCACTGACTTCGCCTATGATCGAGCACTTGTATTCGAGCCCTCGAGGCCCCTGGCTTGTATTATGATGCTTGTATGACTTATTTTATTTGTAGAGTTGTGTTGTGATATCTTACCGTGAGTCCTTGATCTTGATCATACACATTTGCGTGCATGATTAGTGTACGATTAAATCGGGGGCGTCACAGTTACAAGAGTTGAAATTGGTATTTCAGACTCGTGCCCGTGTTAAGAGGTATGAGACCTCTAAGAAAGTACTTTGCCTACAAGATGGAGGAGAATAGCTCAGCTAGTGAGCATGTGCTCATAATGTCTGAGTACTACAATTGCTTGAATCAAGTGGGAGTTAATCTTCCAGATAAGATAGTGATTGACAGAGTTCTTTAGTCACTATCACCAAGTTACTAGAACTTCGTGATGAACTATAATATGCGAGGGATGACGAAAACGATTCCCGAGCTCTTCGCAATGCTGAAATCGGCAAAGGTAGAAATCAAGAAAAAGCATCAATTGTTGATGGTTAACAAGACCACTAGTTTCAAGAAAAGGGCAAAGGAAAAGAAAGGGAACTTCAAGAAGAATGGCAAGCAAGTTGTCACTCCCATGAAGAAGCCCAAAGCTAGACCTAAACCTGAAACTGAGTGCTTCTACTACAAAGGGAATGTTCACTGGAATCAGAACTACCCCAAACATTTGGCGGATAAGAAGAATGGCAAAGTGAACAAAGGTATATTTGATATACATGTTATTGATGTGTACTTTACTAGTGTTTAAAGCAACCCCTCGGTATTTGATACTGGTTCAGGTGCTTAAGAGTAGTAATTCGAAACGGGAGTTGCAAAATAAATAGAGACTAGTTAAGGGCGAGGTGATGATGTGAGTTGGAAGTGATTCCAAGGTTGATAAGATCACCATCGCACCCTGCTTTACCTTCGGGATTAGTGTTGAACCTAAAATAAAAGTTATTTTATGTTTGCGTTGATCATGAATATGATTTAATCATGTTCATTGCAATACGGTTATTCATTTATCAAAGAATAATTGTTGTTCTATTTACATGAATAAAACCTTCTATGGTCATTCACTCAATATAAATGGTTTATGGAATCTCGATCGTAGTGATACACATATTCATAAATATTGAAAGGCAAAAGATGCAAAGTTAATAATGATAGTGCAACTTATATGTGGCACTGCCGTTTAAGTCATATTGGTGTAAAGCGCATGAAGAAACTCCATGCTGATGGACTTTTGGAATCACTTTATTATGAATCACTTGATGCTTGCGAGCCATGCCTCATGGGCAAGATGACTAAAACTCCGTTCTCCGGGACAATGGAGCGAGCTACTGACTTATTGGAAATAATACATACCGATGTATGCGGTCCGATGGGTGTTCAGGCTCGCGACGGGTATCGTTATTTTTTGACCTTCACAGATGATTTGAGCAGATATGGGTATATCTACTTAATGAAACACAAGTCTGAAACAGTTGAAAAGTTCAAAGAATTTCAAAGTGAAGTGGAAAATCATCGTAACAAGAAAATAAAGTTTCTACGATCTGATCGTGGAGGAGACTGTTTGAGTTATGAGTTTGTTATTTATTTGAAACAATGTGGAATAGTTTCGCAACTCACGCCACCTGGAACACCACAGTGTAATGGTGTGTCCGAACGTCATAAACGTACTTTATTAGATATGATGCGATCTATGATGTCTCTTATTGATTTACCGCTATCGTTTTTGGGGTTATGCATTAGAGACAGTTGCATTCACGTTAAATAGGGCACCATCTAAATCCGTTGAGACGACACCTTATGAACTATGGTTTGTCAAGAAACCCAAGTTGTCGTTTCTTAAAGTTTGGGGCTGCGATTCTTATGTGAAAAAGCTTCAACCTAATAAGCTCGAACTCAAATCCGAGAAATGTGTCTTCATAGGATACCCAAAGGAGACTGTTGGATACACCTTCTATCAGATATCCAAAGGCAAGATATTCGTTGCTAATAATGGATCCTTTCTAGAGAAGGAGTCTCTCTCGAAAGAAGTGAGTGGGAGGAAAGTAGAACTTGATGAGGTAATTGTACCTTCTCCCAAACTGGAAAGTAGTTCATCACAGAAATCAGTTCCAGTGATGCCTACACCAATTAGTGAGGAAGTTAATGATGATGATCATGAAACTTCAGATCAAGTTGGCACCAAACCTCGTAGATTAACCAGAGCACGTTCTGCACCAAAGTGGTACGGTAATCCTGTTCTGGAAGTCATGTTACTAGACCATGACGAACCTACGAACTATGAGGAAGCGATGATGAGCCCAGATTCCGCAAAATGGCTTGAGGCCATGAAATCTGAGATGGGATCCATGTATGAGAAACAAAGTATGGACTTTGGTTGACTTGCTCGATGATCAGCAAGCCATTTGAGAATAAATGGATCTTCAAGAGGAAGACAGACGCTGATAGTAGTGTTACTATCTACAAAGCTCGAATTGTCGCAAAAGGTATTCGACAAGTTCAAGGTGTTGACTACGATGAGATTTTCTCACTCGTATCGATGCTTAAGTCTGTCCGAATCATGTTAGCAATTGCCACATTTTATGTAATCTGGCAAATGGAAGTCAAAAACTGCATTCCTTAATGGATTTCTTAAAGAAGAGTTGTATATGATGCAACCAGAAGGTTTTGTCAATCCTAAAGATGCTAACAAAAATGTGCAAGCGCCAGGGATCCATCTATGGACTGGTGCAAGCATCTCGGAGTTGGAATATACACTTTGATGAGTTGATCAAAGCATATAGTTTTATAAAGACTTGCGGTGAAGCCTGTATTTACAAGAAAGTGAGTGGGAGCACTACAACCTTTCTGATAAGTATATGTGAGTGACATATTGTTGATTGGAAATGATGTAGAATTTTCTGTAAAGCATAAAGGAGTGTTTGAAAGGAGTTTTTCAAAGAAAGACCTCGGTGAAGCTGCTTACATATTGAGCATCAAGATCTATAGAGATAGATCAAGACGCTTGATAAGATTTCAATGAGTACATACCTTGACAAGATTTTGAAGTAGTTCAAAATGGAACAGTCAAAGAAGGAGTTCTTGCCTGTGTTGCAAGGTCTGAAGTTGAGTAAGACTCAAAACCTGACCACGACATAAAATAGAAAGAGAATGGAAGTCATTCCCTATGCCTTAGTCATAGGTTCCATAAAGTAAGCTATGCTGTGTACCAGACCTATTGTGTACCTCACCATGAGTTTGGCAAGAGGGTACAGTAGTGATCCAAGAGTGGATCACTGGACAACGGTCAAAATTATCCTTAGAAGACTAAGGATATATTTTTCGTTTAACAAAGAGTTCGTCGTAAAGAGTTACGTCGATGCAAGCTTTTACACCGGTCTAGATGACTCTGCGTCTCAATCTGGATACATATTGAAAGTGGGAGCAATTAGCTAGAGTAGCTTCGTGCAGAGCATTGTAGACATAGAAATTTGCAAAATACTTACGGATCTGAATGTGGCAGACCCGTAGACTAAAACTTCTCTCGCAAGCAAAACATGATCACACCTTATACTCTTGGGTGTTAATCACATTAACGATGTGAACTAGATTATTGACTCTAGTAAACCCTTTGAGTGTTGGTCACATGGCGACGTGAACTATGGGTGTTAATCACATAATGATGTGAACTATTGGTGTTAAATCACATGGCGATGTGAACTAGATTATTGACTCTAGTGCAAGTGGGAGACTGAAGGAAATATGCCCCAGATGCAATAATAAAGTTATTATTTATTTCCTTAAATCATGATAAATGTTTATTATTCATGCTAGAATTGTATTAATTGGAAACTTAGTACATGTGTGAATACATAGACAAAACAGAGTGTCCCTAGTATGCCTCTACTTGACTAGCTTGTTTATCAAAGATGGTCATGTTTCCTGACTATAGACATGTGTTGTCATTTGATGAACAGGATCACATCATTAGGAGAATGATGTGATGGACAAGACCCATCCGTTAGCTTGGCATAAATGATCGTTTAGTTTTATTGCTACTGCTTTCTTCATGACTTATACATGTTCCTCTCACTATAAGATTATGCAACTCCCGAATACCGGAGGAACACCTTGTGTGCTATCAAACTTCACAACGTAACTGGGTGATTATAAAGATGCTCTACAGGTGTCTCCGAAGGTGTTTGTTTGGTTGGCATAGATCGAGATTAGGATTTGTCACTCCGAGTTTCGGAGAGGTATCTCTGGGCCCTCTCGGTAATGCACATCACTATAAGCCTTGCAAGCAATGTGACTAATGAGTTAGTTGCGGGATGATGCATTACGGAACGAGTAAAGAGACTTGCCGGTGACGACATTGAACTAGGTATGATGATATCGACGATCGAGTCTCGGGCAAGTAAAATACCGATGACAAAGGGAACAACGTATGCTGTTATGCGGTTTGACCGATAAAGATCTTCATAGAATATATAGGAGCCAATATGAGCATCCAGGTTCCGCTATTGGTTATTGACCGGAGATGTGTCTCGGACATGTATACATAGTTCTCGAACCCGTAGGTCCAAACGCTTAACGTTCGATGATGATTTGTATTATGAGTTATGTGATTTAATGACTGAAGTTTGTTCGGAGTCCCGGATGAGATCACGAACATGACGAGGAGTCTCAAAATGGTCGAGAGGTAAAAATCGATATATTGGAAGGCTATATTCAGACATCGGAAAGGTTCCCAGTGATTCGGGTATTTTTTGGAGTACCGGAGAGTTACGGGAATTCGTCGAGGGAAGTAGTGGGCCTTAATGGGCCATACGGGAAATGAGAGAAGTGCCTTAAGGGGTGGCCGCGTGCCCCCCCATGGCAAGTACGAATTGGACTAGGGAGGGGGCGGCGCCCCCCTCTCTTTCCTTCTCTCTATCCTACTCCTTCCCTCTCTCCCCTCTTGGAAAAGGAAGGGGACTCCAACTAGGATTGAGAATCCTAGTTGGACTCCCCCTACAGGCGCGCCTCTCCTAGGCTGGCCTCCTCCTCTTTCCTCCTTTATATACGTGGCCAAGGGGGCACCCCAAAGCACAACAGACAATCTCTTAGCCATGTGCGGTGCCCCCCTCCACAGTTACACACCTCGGTCATATCGTCGTAGTGCTTAGGCGAAGCCCTGCACCGGTAACTTCATCATCACCGTCGACACGCCGTCGTGCTGACGAAACTCTCTCTCGGCCTCAACTGGATCAAGAGTACGAGGGACGTCATCGAGTTGAACGTGTGCTGAACACGGAGATGCCGTACGTTCGGTGCTAGGATCGGTCGGATCATGAGGACGTACGACTACATCAACCGCGTTGATAAAACGCTTCCGCTTTCGGTCTACGAGGGTACGTGGACACACTCTCCCCGCTCGTTGCTATGCTTCTCCTAGATAGATCTTGCATGATCGTAGGATTTTTTTTAAATTACTACGTTCCTCAACACCTGGTGCATGCAGACATACATTTCTTTGGAGTTTGGACTCGTGTACCGGCCCGTTCGTGATAGACATACCAGGTCGCGTGCTTTGCATTCGCCACACCAGGCAGCGCAGCCGTACCCTCGAGTACGTGCTCGGCTCGGCTCTCTTGGTCCACCTCCACCGCACCTTGCTAAGTGTTGATGCCCTTCATGTGGAGCATGCACAACAAACGACCTGAGAGAACACCAAGCTCAAATTTCGACAAAGTTGCGATTGCACATTTTTTTTGAAATGGGGGCAAAAGATTGGCCTCATCCATTAAGTAAGAGGAGAAAAGAGTTTGGCAGTTTATAAGTGACTATACAAAAAAACGGCATGGCAATTACTCTCGTACAACAATACGCCCTAGTTTCTTAGCACCTGATGTAATCCGAAGGTTGGCCTCGAGTATGACATTTTGGAGAAGAATAGGCGGCGACTCACTCTTGTGGCGAAACACCCGGGCGGTTCTCTCATTCCAAAGAGTCAAAGAGACGAGCATGGTGAGGAGGCCATCG
>JAHIAM010009617.1:0-56536 GCA_021605205.1 Aegilops longissima | reverse complement strand
AGATCACTACTCTTCCCATTTTCTAACTCCTCATCTTTTCTACTCTCTTTAGGATGATTTGACGCGAAGATCAAGTACACCCAACCGGATGAAGGCACACCTTGATTTCACTTGAAGGAAGTCACTAAGCACCGAACATTGATTACCAAGCTTCACCGGACTTTCAACGCCACTCACTCAAGAGGAGCGCTGGAAGATTCATGCTCACGCCCAGAAGGACATTCACCCCAATCACCAAGCCTATAGATAGTGTTTTCAGCGGCACCAACTTGAGTCCGGGAAAGAGCATGGCAGCTCACATCACCATGGGACGATTGGAGAAGTTTATCAAGAAGACCTCAAGGACACCATCTACCATATTTGCGGACGCCGAGATGACAACTGGGACGTCACAACACCAAGAAGGATAGATCCATTGCAGCTTTCATCCAGAGTTAAATCAGCACATTCGACGCCAGAAAACCAAATGTGCAATGACATGTTGGAGTTGCGTAAGACAAAGGAAGGATCATCGAATCGAAGAAGAACTAAAGACTACACGTTAAGGACTATATGGACGTAGATCGTAGCTCGCAAGACACAATAACGATCTTAAGTACGAGATCAAAGAACTCAAGAAGAAGTTGGCGCTCAGAATGAAGACCAAGATGTCGAATACCCAAGCGACTACATTAACATCGACGACACCGATTCGGATCCAAGTGAACCCGACTTTGAAGACGAAGTCGAGTAGACATCATGGAGTCTTCCACCGTTCAAATTAGTAGAAGTCCCCACATATTAGTAGTGTTCCTCCATGTAAACATTATAGTACACGACTTTCATGAGATAGTTAGATCGCTAAAGCCCTTGTTGATTGAATGGAGTGATTTGTGTGTTTTTGCTCATGCATTTGGGTAGTGATTCCTTTAGACCTTATTCTATTCTACATTTCTCTCTCTTCTAAACCCATCGATGCCTTCTAGACGCCGACTCGATTCGTTTTCGCCAGAGATCACCCAATTGATCCAGCAGTTGTAATACTCGATTCAAACATTGGTGCGTAACAACAACAACAACAACAACAACAACCCACCGCCACCACCACCACCGCGGATCATCCGACTCGCTTCTTAGATCGAACCCGCCGTGTATTCCAAAGAGCACCGAGCCGACAGGCAGTATGACCGGCTCCGCAAGATAGGAAGGAGCTGACCACCGCAGGATGCATGATGGTGAAAGAGTGAAGTTTAGCACATCAGCTTGAAGGACCCAGCAAAGATGGTGGGAGAATTTCACAGCCACTTACCCCAGACACTCGCCACATGGGACCAGCCAGCAAGCTTTTCCAGACCGCCCATGTTTCAAAGAGAGCTATGGCTATGAAGAAGCGTGAGTTTCGAACCTACGCCAAGGAGGAAGGATCTACACAAGACGTGGATGACTTTAGCAAATTAGCACGTTATGCCCTGATGACGCTACATGATGCAGCTAAACAGAGAAGTTTCTAGAAGGACTGAATGATGAGTTCAAGATGCCGTTGATGGTAGCAAGTTTCAACAACTACCAGAGTTAGTAGACCGAGCTCTCATGATTGAAGGGAAGCAAGAAGAATTGAGAACTGCAAGCGAAGTATGGACAAGGGAAGTATAACTCGATCCCAGCAGGCTCCTCATATACCCCTAAATCAGGAATTCAGTTTCAAAGATACCCATGGAGGAGGTAATTCAGATAACCATAATGGCACCAAGAGTGGGAACGGAATGGAGTAAGCAACGGACAGAATCGCACCAACCCGCCAACACCATCCAAGGTAGACCTGAGTCACATTATTTGCTTTAAGTGCCGCAAGACCGGCACTATGCAAATGACTGTCCGTAAGGCCGTAATGGAAATGGCAATGGAAGCTCGAAAGAAGCCCAACCCTTTCAACAGGGGACATGTGAACCACATTGATGTGGAGGAGGTTGAAGATCACCCCGATGCAAGAATCGTAAGTTTTTGTTGTCATTTACTGCAGCTTGTTCTTTTCGATACTGTGCATCGATTCATACATATCAAGGATTTGTGGATAAGTACAAGTTACCAACCAAGCCCTTAGGTCACCCATGCTAGTAACCTCACCCGAGCAGAGTACATGGCTAGTAAATGGTGTGATCGACCGCCACTAAGGATTGGACACTATGTTTTCCCTCGACCTAATAGTTCGAATCCCAAGGATTGATGATATTAGGTATGGATTGGTTATCAAAGCATGGAGGAAACATAGATTGTACCACAAGGTCAATTTTGCTCACCACACCGTAAGGAAGGAGGATTATACGTATCACGGCACGAGCCGAGGAGAGCACAAGTTAATTGTTTATCAGAGTGGTACAGAAGAAGTACCAGGGTAAAGGATTATCCTCGATGTATTTCCTAAGAGTTGCTGTGAATGCCACCGGATAGAGACATTGAGTTTTTGGTCGAGCTGTTGCCGCAACAGTCCCACATCGGTTTAATCAGACAGATGCCCGCAAAGGATTTGGCGGAAATCAAGAAGCAGATTAAGGAACTATTGGATAAAGGCTTTATTCGCCAAGTTCTTCACCTTGGGGATCACCCGCTTTGTTAGTGGAGAAGAAGGATGGATCGTTGAGAATGGTTGTTGATTACCGTGGATTGAATGAAGTAACAATCAAGAACAAGTACCCACTACCGATGATAAATGATCTGCTTGATCGCCTGTAAGGAGCCAAAGTGTTTTCTAAGATCGATTTACATCGTGGTACCATCATTGAAGATTCGGGAGCAAGATATACCCAAGACAGCGCTTACTACTTAGATATGGATCTGACGAGTATACCGTTATGTCATTTGATCGACTAACGCATTCAGCCTATTTCATGAACCTGATGAACAAAGTGTTTATGGAGTTTTTGGATAAGTTCGCCGTGGTATTCATTGATGACATTTTAATTTTCTCAAGAATGAAGAGGAACACAAGGAACATTTGTGATTGGTTTTGGAGAAACCGAGGGAACACCGCTTGTATGCCAAGTTCAGCAAATGTGAGTTTTGGCTAAAGGAAGTTGGATTTCTGACATGTTATATCCGGAGAAGGAATAGCAGTTGACCCCACAAAAGTTGAGACCAGAACTAAATGGGAAGCACCAACGACAGCTGAGAGATTCGAGTTTCCTTGACTCGCAGGATACTACCAAGATTCATTGAGAATTTCTCAAGGATTGCAAAGCCTATGACTGAATTATTGAAGAAGGAAAACAAATTCATATGGACCGAGGACTGTGGAGGCAAGTTTTCAGGAGTTGAAGAAAAGATTGGTTACCTCACCAGCTTTGATATTGCCGATCAAACTAAGGATTATGAGGTGTATTACACGCTTCACGCCGAGGACTTGGAGCCGTGCTTATGCAGGAAGGAAGAGTTGTTTCAGATGCTTCACGACAACTTAAGCCCCATGAGTTGAATTATGCCACCATGATTTGGAGTTAGCAGTAAGCAGTATGCCTTGAAGACGTGGAGACATTTTCTCATTGGAAATCATTGTGAAGTATATACGGATCACAAGAGTTTGAAGTACATCTTCACCCGTAAGGAATTGAATCTCGCATAAAGGAGATGGTTAGAACTTATCAAGGATTATGATATGAGATTGCATGATCACCCCTGTAAAGGCTAATGTTGTAGCAGACGATTGAGCCGTAAGAGCCACGCCAATACCCTAATGATGGGAGGAATACCCAATGAGTTAGCCGAGGACCTTCGAGAGCTATGTTTGGAAATAGTTCCGAGAGGCTATGTAGCAGCATTGAGATTCAATGACACTAATGGACAAAATCAGAGATGCCCAAAAGGCAGATAAGGAAGTTGCCTCTATAAAGGAGAAAATGAGTAAAGGGAAAGCTAAAGGATTTCGTGGAGGACGAGCACGATACCCTATGGTTTGAAGACCGTGTTTATGTGCCCAATGACCCGTAGATCGGAAGTTGATTTTACAAGAAGCCCATGATTCACCCTATTCGATTCACCCAGGAAATACCAAGATGTATTTGGATTTGAAGAATATTTTCCGTGGACCGAATGAAGAAAGATATTATGGAGTATGTAGCAGTTTGCTATGATGTCGAAAGTAAAGGCAACATCGTTGCCAGCAGGATTGTTACAACCGCTGATATACCCAATGGAAGTGGGATAAACTAGGCATGGATTTCATCACAGTGTTTGCCAAGACCCGCTCAGGATATGACTCGACGAATCATAGTCGATCTGCTTCACCAAGGTAGCTCATTTCATTCCAAATAAGACTACCTATAGCAGTGCTAAGTTGGCAAAGATATACATGACCAGAATTGTGTGCTTACACGGAGTTCCGAGGAGCATCAGATCGGATAGAGGAACCCAGTTTACCTCAAAATTTTGGAACCATTGCATATGAAACATTGGGAACCCGATTGAATTCAAAGACAGCTTTCCACCCATGTATCGATGGACACCGAGAGAGTCAATCAGATTTTGGAGGACATGTCGAGAGCTTGTGCACTAGATTATGGATCTAGTTGGGATGATAATTTGCCGATGCAGAATTTTCCTACAATAAAGCTACCAAACCAGCTTGAAGATGGCACCTTTCGAGGCTCAGATGGAAGAAGGTGCAGGACACCGTTGTCATGGGACTAAACCGAGATCGCCATTGTTTGGACCAGATTTGATTAAGGAGTCTCAATGAAAGTTGTTGATTCGAGACAGCTCAAGGTAGCCCACCTGCATGTAAGAGCTATGCCGATTCAAAGCGCAGTTTATTGAGTATGCAGTTGGAGACAGAGCATATCTCCGAGTATCCCCGCCGAGGAGTTAAGCGCTTTGGAGTGAAAGGAAAGTTAGCACCTGCTTCGCTGGACTGTGATAAGATTTTGCAACGCATGGGAGAAGTTATGATAAGTTGGAATTGCCAAGGACTGTCAGATTTCATGATGTATTCCATGTTTCTCAGCTTGAAGAAATGTCACCCCGAGATAAAGAGAGGTACCATTAAGAGACACAAGCACACCGAAGCAATATAGTTGAAGGATGACTTGACATATGAGGAAAACCGTTAAGATTCTCGATTATGCCAGCAGAGTTACCCGCAGAAGGTTATCAAGTTTTGCAAAGTTCAAAGGAGCCACCACACCGAGGATGAAGCCACCGGGAAAGAGAGGAAGTTTTGCTTAAGGACCACCCACACCTATTTTCTAGTTAACCCAATCTCGAGGGCTTAGATTCATCTTATAGAGGTTTGTAACATCCCAAATTTTCAATTTGGAATGTTATACATTAGGTCATCATGCATATCATATTTTTCTCGATTTTTCCGATCCTAGAAATTTCACGCAACTCAAGGACCCTGAGAGAGTTGAAGTTTCATTATTTTCATATTTGGGATTTCAAATTTTGAAAATAGGATCAATTGGATTTATTTAAATTATCTTCATAAAGTTTTTCCTATAAAAATATTTGGAGAGGGAATAATATGACTTTCCCAACATTTAGGAAAATGAAGGTTTTATAAATAAATCAAATTTGGTTTTGGAAGATTTATTTTGCTTAGGCAAAATGAGCATTTAAAAAAATTATGTATGTTTGCCGCTTTTTAAAGTTCATTTTGTTCGACCCATTTTTAGAGTCGGGAAAATTTGTTTTATTTAATTTGGAGTTCATTTGGTATTTTTTAATTCATTTGGTTTACATTTTATTTAAAAAAAATACGCCTCGGGCCGAGGCCCAGCCGCCCAGCCCAGCCTCCGCCCACCTCCTCCTCCTCAAGGCTGGCTTGCCCGAGCGAGGTGCCCTCACAAGACGCCATCGCCTCACGCCTGGAGTCCGGCCTCTCCCTTGCCCCTCCCAAGCCACCCGCCTTTATATACCGCCTCTTCCTCTCACCGCCACCGCCTCACCGACTCCACCACCAACCCCGCCGCTGAAACCGCCCAAAGCTTCCGGCCGCTGAACCCCACCGCCGAATTTCTGCTGACCTCCCGCCTCGCCTCGAGCTGTTGGGGAACGCTGCAGAAAATTAAAATTTTCCTACGGTTTCACCAAGATCCATCTATGAGTTCATCTAGCAACGAGTATTCAGATTGATAGCATCTACATACCACTTTGTAGATCGTGAACGGAAGGCCGGAGTGAACGTGGGATGAGGTAGTCGATTTGCCGCGATCCACCACCGATGATCTAGTGTCGAACGGACGGCACCTCTGCTCAACACACGCATTTGTCAGTTGTGAACGCCTCCTTCTTCTTGATCCAGCAAGGTGAAGGAGAGGTTGAGGAAGATGGCTCCAAAGAGCAGCACGACGCAAGGCAGGATGGTGGAACTTGCAAGATTCCTACAGGCTTCGCTGCACTACGGAGGAGGAGGATGTGTTGGAGAGGAGAGGGAGGCGCCCAGGGCAAGGTGCTGCTCCTCCCTCCTCCCCCCCTTTATATAGGTGCCAAGGAGGGGGGAGGCGCAGCCTGCCCCCTCCTCCAAGGGAGGGGCGCCAAGAGGGGGGAGGTGTCCACCTCCCCAAGGCACCCCTGAGGTGCCTTCCCTCATGGACTCTCCCTTTTTCCACCCTAGGCGATGGGCCCCTTGGGGCTGGTTCCCTTGGCCCATGTGGGCCTAGGCGCACCACCTAGGGCCCATGTGGCCCCCGGGCTGGTGGCCCCACTTGGGGGACCCCCGACCTCCGTGGTCCCAGACAATACCGATATCACCAAACTTGTCCCATGGTCAAACAGCACTTCCTATATATAATTTTTACCTCCGACCATTCCGAACTCCTCGTGACGCCCAGGATCTCATCCGGACTCCAAACAACATTCGGTTACTGCACATACATATTCCTATAACCCTAGCGCTATCAACCTTATGTGTAGACTTACGTTCGGGAGACATGCGTATATGACCGAGACGGTTTCGGCAATAACCAACAGCGGATCTGATACCCATGTTGGCTCTTACATGCTCCACGATGATCTCATCGGATGAACCACGTATATCAAGGATTCAATTAATCCCGTGATAACGCATTCCCTTTGTCAATCGGTATTTTACTTGCCCGAGATTCGATCGCCGTATACCAATACCTCGCTCAATCTCAAGCTATCGCAAGTCACTTTTCTCGCATCAGTAATGCATGATCCCGTGATCAAACACTTTGATCACATTGAGCTCATTGTGATGATGCATTACCGAGAGGGCCCGTGATACCTCTCCGCCAAGTGGAGGACAAACCCCGCCTCGATCCATGTCAACCCAATGTACACTTTCGGAGATACCCGAGCATACCTTTATAGTCACCCAGTTACGCCAGGACGCTTACACACCCAAAGCACTCCCACGGTATCCGGAGTTACACGATCTCATGGTCTAAGGAAAGGATACTTGACATTGATAACTCTAGCAAACTAACTATGTGATCTTATGCTATGTTTAGGATTGTCTTGTCCATCACATCATTCTCCTAATGATGTGATCCCTGCTATCGATGACATCCAATGTCCATAGTCAGAAACCATGACTATCGTCAATCAACGAGCTAGTCAACTAGAGGCTCACTAGGGACATGTTGTTGTCTCGTTATTCACACATGTATTACGCATTTCCTGTTAACACAATTATAGCACTAATAAAGACAATTATCATGAATAAGGAAATATAATAATAATGCTTTTATTATTGCCTCTAGGCATATTTCCAACAGTCTCCCACTTGCACTAGAGTCAATAATCTAGTTACATTGTGATGAATCAACACCCATAGAGTTCTCGTGCTGATCATGTTTTGCCTTAGAGAGAGTTTAGTCAACGGATCTCATACATTCAGATCCGTGCACTTTACAAATTTCTATGTCTCCATCTTGAACATTTTCACTAATGGAGTTGAAGCGACGCTGATGTGCCTAGTCTTCTTGTGAAACCTGGGCCCTTTGCAAGTGCAATAGCTCCAATAGTTGTCACGTAAGAGCTTGATTGGCCCCGACGCATTGGGTATGACTCGAGGTCGGTGATGAACTCCTTCACCCAAATTGCTTCATGCTGCCTCCGAGGCTGCCATGTACTCGCTTCACATTTAGATCCCGCCACGACGCTTTGCTTGCAAATCGCACTCAGCTATCGCCCCACCATTCAAAATATACACGATCCGGTTTGTGACTTAGAGTCATCCAGATCTGTCGTAAGCTTAGGCCGACGAACCTTTTACGATTTGAGCTCTTCGTCACCTCCATAAACTAGAAACATTTCCTTAGTCCTTTTCAGTACTTCAGGATATTCTTGACCGTTGTCCAGTTCCTTGCCGGGATTACTTTGGTACCTTCCTACCAAACTTACGGCAAGGTTTACATCAGGTCTGTGTACACAGCATGGCATACATAATAGAACCTATGGCTGAGGCATAGGGATGACACTCATCTCTTCTATATCTTCTCGCTGTGGTCGGACATTGAGCTGAGCTCAATTTCACACCTTGTAACACAGTAAGAACCCCTTCTTAGATTGATCCATATTGAACTTCTTCAATATCTTATCAAGGTATGTGCTTTGTGAAAGACCTATGAGGCGCCCCTCGACCTATCTCTATAGATCTTGATGCCTAATATATAAGCAGCTTCTCCAAGGTCCTTCATTGAAAAACTCTTATTCAAGTAGGCCTTGATGTTGTCCAAGAGTTCTATATCATTTCCCATCAAAAGTATGTCGCCTACATATAATATGAGAAATGCTACAGAGCTCCCACTCACTTTCTTGTAAACACAGGCTTCTCCATAAGTCTGTAGTAAACCCAAAGCTTGATCATCTCATCAAAGCGAATGTTCCAACTCCGAGATGCTTGCACCAGCCCATAAATCGAGCGTTGAGCTTGCACACCTTGTCAAGATTCTTAGGATCGATAAAACCTTCTCGCTGCATCATATACAATTCTTCCTTAAGGAAACCATTAAGGAATGCCGCTTTGACGCCCATTTGCCATATCTCATAATCATAGTATGCGGCAATTGCTAACATGATTCGGACGGACTTTAGCTTCGCATCGTGAGAAAGTCTCATCGTAGTCAACCCCTTGAACTTGTCGATAACCCTTAGCGACAAGTCGAGCTTTATAGATGGTCACATTACCATCCGTGATCTGTCTTCTTCTTAAAGATCCATTTATTTTCTATGGCTCGCCGCTCAACGGGCAAGTCACCAAAGTCCATACTTTGTTTTCATACATGGATCCTATTCGGATTTCATGGCTTCCAGCCATTTGTCGAAACCGCCCGCCATTGCTTCCTCATAGTTCAAGGTTCACCGTTGTTCAACAACATGATTTCCAAGACAGGGTTGCTGACCACTGTGCGGAACGTGTCCTTGTTGACCTTCGAATTTCAGTAGGAGCTTGATCAAGCATCTTGATCATCATCATCATTTCTCTCTAGTCGGTGCAGCACCTCGTAAACGCTTTTCTTGAGTTTCGCCATTTTCCGGTTCAAGAGGTAACACTTCATCAAGTTCTACTTTCCTCCCACTTACTTCTTTCGAGAGAAACTCTTTCTCCGTAAAGGATCCATTCTGGCAACAAAGATCTTGCCTTCGATCTGAGGTAGAAGGTATACCCAACAGTTTCTTTAGGGTATCCTATGAAGACGATTTTTCCGATTTGGGTTCGAGCTTTTCAGGTTGAAGTTTCTTGACATAAGCATCGCATCCCCAAACTTTTAGAAACGATAGCTTAGGTTTCTTCCCAAACCATAATTCATACGTGTCGCCTCAACGGATTTCGACGGAGCCCTATTTAAAGTGAATGCGCAGTCTCTAAAGCATAGCCCCAAAAAGATAGCGGTAAGTCGGTAAGAGACATCATAGATCGCACCATATCCAATAGAGTGCGATTACGACGCTCGACACACATTATTACGCTGAGGTGTTCCAGCGGCGTGAGTTGTGAAACTATTCCACATTTTCAAGTGTGTGCTAAATTGCGGACTCAAGTATTCTCCTCCACGATCTGATCAGAGAAACTTGATCTTTCTATCACGCTGATTTTCAACCTCACTCTGAAATTCCTTGAACTTTTCAAAGGTCTCAGACTTAGGTTTCATTAAGTAGATATACCCATATCTACTCAAGTCATCGCGAGGGTGAGAACATAACGATAGCCTCCATGAGCCTCAACACTCATTGGACCGCATACATCGGTATGTATGATTTCCAATAAGTTGGTTGCTCGCCCATTGTTCCCGAGAACGGAGTCTTGGTCATTTTACCCATGAGGCATGGTTCGACGTGTCAAATGATTCATAATCAAGTGACTCTAAAAGTCCATCCGTATGGAGCTTCTTCATGCGCTGACACCTATGTGACTAAGGCGGCAGCACAAATATGTGGGACTATTGTTATCAACTTTAACTCTTTGGTACTCACACTATGAATATGTGTATCATCACGCATTTAGATTCATTAAGAATAAACCATTAACCATCGGAGCATGACCATAAAACATATCTCTCATATAAATGGAACAACCATTATTCTCTCGATTTAAATGAGTAGCCATCTCAATTAAGCGAGATCCGATACAATGTTCATGCTCAAACTTGGCACTAAATAACAATTATTGAGGTTTAAACTAATCCCGAGGTAAATGTAGAGGCAGCGTGTCGACGGCGATCACATCGACCTTGGAACCATTCCCGACGCGAAGATCGCCACCTCGCCCTTCGCCAGCCCGCTTATTCCAGCTCCCGCTTGAGTTACAAATGAGCAACTGCACCGTATCAAATACCCAAGAGCTACTACTTAGTAATCGGTAAGGTACACATCAATTACATGTATATCACATATACCTTTGGTTTTGCTGCCTTCTTGTCCGCTAAGTATTTGGGGCAGTTCCGCTCCAAAGGACTACTTCCTTGCAATAAAAACACTCGGCCTCGGCTTGGGTCCATTCTTTGGCTTCTTCCCGCAACTTGTTTATCGGGCGCGCAACTTCCTTTTGCCATTCCTTCTTGAAGTTCTTTTACCCTTACCCTTCTTGAACTTAGTGGTTTTATTCACCATCAACACTTGATGTTCTTTCTGATTTCTACTCTCGCTGATTTCAGCATAGATATACCTCAGTGAATGGTCTTTACCATCCCCTGATATTGTAGTTCATCACAAAGCTCTTGTAGCTAGGTGGAAGCGATCGAGGATTCTCTGTCAATGACCGCTTCATCCGGGAGATTAACTTCCGCTTGAGTCAAGCGGTTGTGCAACCCAGACATTTTGAGTATGTGCTCAACGACAGAGCCATTTTCCTCCATCTTACAGCTAAAGAATTTGTCGGAGACTTCATATCTCTCGACCGGCATGAGCTTGGAAAACCATTTTCAGCTCTTCAACATCTCATATGCTCCATGCCTCTCAAAACGCTTTTGGAGTCCCGGCCTAAGTCTGTAAAGCATGCCGATCGAACGAGGGAGTAATCATCGCAGCGTGATCGCCAAGCTGCTCATAACGCCTTGTTCTCAGCAGGAGAATAGGTGCGCCACCCAGCGGTGCTCTTAGGACATAATCTTTCTTGGCAGCTATGAGGATAATCTCGTTCCGGACCCAGTCCGAGATAGTTGCTACCATCGCTTTTCAGCTTGGTTTTCTAGGAACGCTGCTAGTTGAGGACTACGCTGGCCATTTGATCTACAAGACATATTGTAAAAATTTTAGACTAAGTTCATGATAATAAAGTTCATTTAATCAAATTTAATGAACTCCCACTTAGATAGACATCCTCTACTAGTCATCTAAGTATTACATGATCCGAGTCAACTAGGCCGGTCCATCATCACGTGAGACGGACTAGTCAACATCGGTGAACATCTTCATGTTGATCGATCTTCTATATTGACTCATGCTCGACCTTTCGGTCTTCGTGGTTCCGAGGCCATGTCGTGACATGCTAGGCTCGCAAGTCAACCTAAGTGTTTTGTAAATCTGTCTTACACCCGCTATGCGAACGAAGGACCTATCACACCGATCATCACGTGGTGCTTCGAACGATTTAACCTTAGCAACGGTGCACGCTAGGTGAACACTTTCTGAAATTATTATGAGGGATCATCTTATTTACTACCGCTGCTCTAAGTAAACAAGATGCATAAAACATAATAAACATCACATGCAATTATATAAAGTAGTGACATGATATGGCCAATATCATATAGCTCCTTTGATCTTCATCTTCGGGCTCCATGATCATCTTGTCACCGCATGACACCATGATCTCCATCATCATGATCTCCATCATCGTGTCTTCATGAAGTTGTCACGCCAACGACTACTTTACTTCTATGACTAACGTGTTTAGCAATAAAGCAAAGTAGTTTACATGATGCTCTTCAATGACACGCAGGTCATACAAAAATAAAGACAACTCCTATGGCTCTGCCGTTGTCATACTCATCGACATGCAAGTCGTGATTCCTATTACAATAGCATGAACATCTCATACATCACATATAGATCATTCATCATACATCACAACTTTGGCCATATCATATCATTAAAGCACTTGCTGCAAAAACAAGTTAGACGCCCTCTAATTGTTGTTGCAAGTTTTACGTGGCTGAATTAGGGTTCTAGCAAGAACGCTTTTCTCACTCCACGCTCAAACCACAACGTGATTTGTCAATCTCTATTTACCCTTCATAAGGACCCTGTTCATCGAATCCGATCCAACTAAAATAGGAGAGACAGACACCCGCCAGCCACCTTATGCAACTAGTGCATGTTAGTCGGTGGAACCGGTCTCACGAAGCGCACGTAAGGTTGGTCCGGCCGCTTCATCCCACAATACCGCTGAATCAAGATTGACTAGTAACGGCAAGAAGAATTGACAACATCTACGCCCACAACAAATTGTGTTCTACTCAAGAAGAAGAACCACGACAGACCTAGCTCATGATGCCACTGTTAGGAACGCTGCAGAAAATTAAAATTTTTCCTCACGGTTTCACCAAGATCCATCTATGAGTTCATCTAGCAACGAGTATTCAGATTGATAGCATCTACATACCACTTTGTAGATCGCAACGGAAGGCCGGAGTGAACGTGGATGAGGTAGTCGATTTGCCGCGATCCAATTCACCGATGATCTAGTGCCGAACGGACGGCACCTCCGCTGCTCAACACACGTGACGGTCATGTAACGCCTCCTTCTTCTTGATCCAGCAAGGTGAAGGAGAGGTTGAGGAAGATGGCTCTAGCAGCAGCACGACGGCGTGGTGATGGTGGAACTTGCAGATTCCGCAGGGTTCACTGCACTACGGAGGAGGAGGATGTGTTGAGAGGGAGAGGGAGGCGCCCAGGCAAGGTGCTGCTGCCCCCTCCCTCCCCCCCTTTATATAGGTGCCAAGGAGGGGGGAGCGCAGCCTGCCCCTCCTCCAAGGGAGGGGTGCGGCCAAGAGGGGGGAGGTGTCCACCTCCCAAGGCACCCCTGAGGTGCCTTCCCTCATGGACTCTCCTTTTTCCACCCTAGGCGATGGGCCCTTGGGGCTGGTTCCCTGGCCCATGTGGGCCTAGGCGCACCACCTAGGGCCCATGTGGCCTCGGGCTGGTGGCCCCACTTAGGACCCTCGACCCTCCGTGGTCCCCAGACAATACCGATATCACCAAACTTGTCCCGGCGGTCAAACAGCACTTCCTATATATAATTCTTTACCTCCGACCATTCCGAACTCCTCGTGACGCCCAGATCTCATCCGACTCAACAACATTCGGGTTACTGCACATACATATTCCTATAACCCTAGCGCTATCAACCTTATGTGTAGATTCCCACGGTTCGGGAGACATGCGTATATGACCGAGACGGCTTCGGCAATAACCAACAGCGGATCCGATACCCATGTTGGTTCTCTACATGCTCCACGATGATCTCATCGGATGAACCACGATATCAAGGATTCAATTAATCCCGATAACGATTCCCTTTGTCAATCGGTATTTTATTTCGCCCGAGATTCGATCGCCGGTATACCAATACCTCGCTCAATCTCGCACGCAAGTCACTTTTCTCGCATCTGAATGCATGATCCCGTGATCAAACACTTTGATCACATTGAGCTCATTGTGATGATGCATTACCGAGAGGGCCCGGTGATACCTCTCCGCCAAGTGGAGTGACAAACCCAGCCTCGATCCATGTCAACCCAATGTACACTTTCGAGATACCCGTAGCATACCTTTATAGTCACCCAGCTTACGCCAGGACGCTGGCACACCCAAAGCACTCCTACGGTATCCGGGAGTTACACGATCTCATGGTCTAAGGAAAGGATACTTGACATTGGATAACTCTAGCAAACGAACCATGCGATCTTATGCTATGTTTAGGATTGGTCTTGTCCATCACATCATTCTCCTAATGATGTGATCCCGCTATCGATGACATCCAATGTCCATAGTCAGGAAACCATGACTATCTCGTCAATCAACGAGCTAGTCAACTAGAGGCTCACTAGGGACATGTTGTTGTCTCTTATTCACACATGTATTACGATTTCCGCTAATACAATTATAGCACTAATAAAGACAATTATCATGAATAAGGAAATATAATAATAATGCTTTTATTATTGCCTCTAGGGCATATTTCAACAGGAGCCTCACCGAGCTCGCTGGCGAGATCACCGGAGGTAGCCACCCCGCCTCGATCCGGTTTTCCTTAAAACTGATCCGTTTATTTAAAAAATGTTCGGTTTTTTTTAAAAACTAGATGGTTTTGTTTTTTTCGGTTTTCTTATTTAACGAACGCTCACCGAACTGCTCGCTTTAATGAACACGCTCGTTGATTCGTTTCTAATCTAACGCCCGCTATTTAAACCGCTCGTCGCTTTCTTTTAATCGATTTAATCCGTTATTTTTCTCGATTCGATTCCGCATCCGATTTTCAAATCTGTTTTATTTCTCGCCGCTTATCGGAATCAGTGATTCAAGCGCCCGGAGTTTCAGAACGAAACCGCCGTTCGACTACACTACTTTCACAGAATTTTGCTACCGTGAAATTTTGACCTAATTTCAGATTGCTAAACCGAAGTCGTTCTTCTCGAGTTTCGATTTCGAGTTTATTTTGATTCGATTCTTTTGCAACCAGGGTTCTTAAGTTGAACTTTCTGGTTAGATCTTTTATTCGAGATTTCCTGCATTAGATGAGTACTTATTGTATGCTTGTTGTTTGTCTCAAGTAGATCACCCGGAGTGCGCCGCTTGTTACTTCGAATCTCTAGGTCTCGCGGATCATCAGCAAGGCAAGTAACACTTTGATCATATTTTTTTTCTACTACCCAGTTTTATGCATTAGATCTATTCCTCAAACACTTGCATGGTTAGGATCTAATTAAATTGTGGGATGGGAAGTAGATTGAGGTAGTACCTATTACCTGTTTTACTTATGAAACCTTGGGAGTTACTTCTACGTTTGCTTGTTCATGCCATGCTTTGCTAGTAGACGTGGATTGGGTGAGTGAATATCCATGACATGATGTGAGATTGTTAATTAATGGTTTATCTAAGGTGGCAACCTAAACACACATCCTGGGTGGATTGAGGCACCTGGTTTCCATCAGACTTGCTCAGATTTCTTCGGACCGCCACCTGTGCTCTAAGGGATCATAAGATTATTCAAACTGAAACTTCCGTGCAGCCACAAGCCAATTATGGGCTCGGCGAGTTGACTAAGTCGTATGACCTCTTACGGGTAGGCTAGCTGATGTAGGGGATGTAGGTTGGTACGGTCACACCCATGTAAGGTGCTAGCGCTCGAAAGACTATGTCTCGGCCATCCGCTTTCAAACACCCCTGAGAAAGGAGAACCAAGCGGAGGCGATCGAGTCTTGTGGGGAAAAGCAAAACCTCTGCAGAGTGTATAAACTAATCATGATTAGCCGTGTCCCCGTTATGGACAAATTTGAGTATCATGTAATTGAATATCATGTGAATCTCAACATGTTACTTAAATAAAAGTTATTGGGTTTTGATGAGTACTTTTAATTGGGATTGAGGATGCTGTCAACCATTCTCAATGTTTAACAACCACCATGATAGTTAAATAAAATTATTCCTTTGATGTAGGGAAAAATCAGCTTTATGCAATGTAAATCAGAGAGCCTTACCACCAGCCATATATGCATGTAGTATAGGCTTATTCATTCATTGTTTTATGTGTTACATTGCCAAGATATTCCATGTGTCAATTGCTGGCTGCAACTTTTCACGTTGCAGACTTTTCAGACGCATTTCCAGTAAGGTGTTAGGTCGTGGTTCTATACTCAAGGATGCCGCTGGAGTTGATGGACTCGCTTATCTTCCAAGCCTTCCACTGTTATTGTTAGATGGCCTTAAGCCATATTATTGTAATAAGTTCCTTGTGGACAACGATGTAATAAGTGTGATTGCTACCTGCTATAAATCCTTCAAGCATCTGTGGTGTCAAGATTATCGATCCAGTGGATGACACTGAGCACGTAGACTTGATCCATTCGGTCTGGTCGCTACAGAGAATGGTATCGAGCACACGCCGATCAGAGGGACACGCACCACTAAGATAAAGCCATAGATCACTACTCTTTCCCATTTTCTAACTCCTCATCTTTTCTACTCTCTTTAGGATGATTTTGACGCTAAGATCAAGTACACCCAACCGGATGAAGGCACACCTTTTGGATTTCACTTGAAGGAAGTCACTAAGTACCGAACATTGGATTACCAAGCTTCACCGGACTTTCAACGCCACTCATCAAGAGGAGCGCCGAAGATTCATGCTCACGCTCCAGAAGGACATTCACCCCAATCACCAAGCCTATAGATAGTGTTTTCAGCACCAACTTGAGTCCGGAAAGAGCATGGCAGCTCACATCACCATGGGACGATTGGAGAAGTTTATCAAGAAGACCTCAAGGACACCATCTACCAGATTTATGGACGCCGAGATGACAACCGGACGTCACAACACCAAGAAGGATAGATCCATTGCAGCTTCATCCAGAGTTAAACCAGCACATTCGACGCCAGAAAACCAAATGTGCAATGACATGTTGGAGTTGCGTAAGACAAAGGAAGGATCATCGAACCGAAGAAGAACTAAAGACTACACGCAAGGACTATATGGACTTAGATCGTAGCTCGCAAGACACAATAACGATCTTAAGTACGAGATCAAAGAACTCAAGAAGAAGTTGGCGCCAGAATGAAGACCAAGATGTCGTAATACCCAAGCGACTACATTAACATCGACGCACACAGATTCGGATCCAAGTGAACCCGATTTTGAAGACGGTCGAGCAGATACATCATGGAGTCTTCCACCGTTCAAATTAGTAGAAGTCCCCACATATTAGTAGTGTTCCTCCATGTAAACATTATAGTACACGACTTTTATGATAGTTAGATCGCTAAGCCCTTGTTGATTGAATGGAGTGATTTTGTGTGTTTTTGCTCATGTGCATTTGGGTAGTGATTCCTTAGACCTTATTCTATTCTACATTTCTCTCTTCTAAACCCATCAGATGCCTTCAGACGCGAATTCGGATTCGCTGGCCAGAGATCACCCAATTGATCCAGCAGCGAATACCTCGATTCAAACATTGCGTAACAACAACAACAACAACAACAACAACCCACCGCCACTCACCACCACCGCATGGATCATCCGACTCGCTTCTTAGACTGAACCCGCCGGTGTATTAACGCCAGAAAATTAAAATTTTTCCTACGGTTTCACCAAGATCCATCTATGAGTTCATCTAGCAACGAGTATTCAGATTGATAGCATCTACATACCACTTTGTAGATCGCAACGGAAGCGCCGGAGTGAACGTGGATGAGGTAGTCGATTTGCCGCATCCAATTCACCGATGATCTAGTGCCGAACGGACGGCACCTCCGCTGCTCAACACACGCACGGTCACGTAACGCCTCCTTCTTCTTGATCCAGCAAGGTGAAGGAGAGGTTGAGGAAGATGGCTCTAGCAGCACGACGACGGGCAGTGATGGTGGAACTTGCAGATTCCGGCAGGGCTTCAGCTGCACTACGGAGGAGGAGGATGTGTTGAGAGGGAGAGGAGGCCCAGGGCAAGGTGCTGCTGCCCCCTCCCTCCCCCCTTTATATAGGTGCCAAGGAGGGGGAGGGCGAGCCCTGCCCCTCCTCCAAGGGAGGGGTGGGCTAAGAGGGGGGAGGTGTCCACCTCCCCAAGGCACCCCTGAGGTGCCTTTCCCTCATGGACTCTCCCCTTTTTTCCACCCTAGGCGCATGGGCCCCTTGGGCTTGGTTCCCTGGCCCATGTGGGCCTAGGCGCACCACCTAGGGCCCATGTGGCCCCTGGGCTGGTGGCCCCACTTTGGGACCCTCGACCTCCTCCGTGGTCCTGACAATACCGACATCACCGAAACTTGTCCCCATGGTCAAACAGCACTTCCTATATATAATTCTTTACCTCCGACCATTCCGAACTCCTCGTGACGCCCAGGATCTCATCCGACTCAACAACATTCGGGTTACTGCACATACATATTCCTATAACCCTAGCGCTAATTTAACCTTATGTGTAGACCCTACGGGTTCGGGAGACATGCGTATATGACCGAGACGGTTCTCGGGCAATAACCAACAGCTGGATCCGATACCCATGTTGGCTCCTCACATGCTCCACGATGATCTCATCGGATGAACCACGATATCAAGGATTCAATTAATCCTGATAATGATTCCCTTTGTCAATCGGTATTTTACTCGCCCGAGATTCGATCGCCAGTATACCAATACCTCGCTCAATCTCGCTATCGGCAAGTCACTTTTCTCGCATCAGAATGCATGATCCCGTGATCAAACACTTTGATCACATTGAGCTCATTGTGATGATGCATTACCGAGAGGGCCCGGTGATACCTCTCCCAAGTGGAGGTGACAAATCCTCAGCCTCGATCCATGTCAACCCAACAGACACTTTCGAGATACCCGTAGCATACCTTTATAGTCACCCAGCTTACGCCAGTGACGCTTGGCACACCCAAAGCACTCCTACGGTATCCGGAGTTACACGATCTCATGGTCTAAGGAAAGGATACTTGACATTGGATAACTCTAGCAAACGAACTATGCGATCTTATGCTATGTTTAGGATTGGTCTTGTCCATCACATCATTCTCCTAATGATGTGATCCCGCTATCGATGACATCCAATGTCCATAGTCAGAAACCATGACTATCTCACAATCAACGAGCTAGTCAACTAGAGGCTCACTAGGGACATGTTGTTGTCTGTTATTCACACATGTATTACGCATTTCCTAACACAATTATAGCACTAATAAAGACAATTATCATGAATAAGGAAATATAATAATAATGCTTTTATTATTGCCTCTAGGGCATATTTCAACAGAGCCTCACCGAGCTCGGCGGCCGAGATCACCGGAGGTAGCCACCCCGCGCTTCGATCCGTTTTCTCTAAAACCGATCCGGTTTATTTAAAAAATGTTCGGTTTTTTAAAAAACTAGATGGTTTTGTTTTTTTCGGTTTTCTTATTTAACTAACGCTCACCGAACCGCTCGCTTTAATGAACACGCTCGTTGATTCGTTTCGTTAATCTAACGTCCGCTATTTAAACCGCTCGTTCTTTTAATCGGATTTAATCCGTTATTTTTCTCGATTCGATTCCTGATCCGATTTTCAAATCTGCTTTTATTTCGCCGCTTATCGGAATCAGTGATTCGCGCCTCGAGTTTCAGAACGAAACCGCCGTTCCGACTACACTACTTTCACAGAATTTTGCTACTGTGAAATTTTGACCTAATTTCAGATTGCTAAACCGAGTCGTTTCTCTCGAGTTTCACTTTCGGAGTTTATTTTGATTCGATTCTTTGCAACCGGTTCTTAAGTTGAACTTTCTGGTTAGATCTTTTATTCGAGATTTCGCTGCATTAGATGAGTACTTATTGTATGCTTGTTGTTTGTCTGCAAGTAGATCACCCGGAGTGCGCCGCTTGTTACTCAATCTCTAGGTCTCATGGATCAATGCTAAGGCAAGTAACACTTTGATCATATTTTTTCTACTACCCAGTTTTATGCATTAGATCTATTCCTCAAACACTTGCATGGTTAGGATCTAATTAAATTGTGGGATGGGAAGTAGATTGAGGTAGTACCTATTACCTGCTTTTACTTATGAAACCTTGGGAGTTACTTCTTACGCTTGCTTGTTCATGCCATGCTTTGCTAGTAGACGTGGATTGGGTGAGTGAATATCCATGACAGATGTGAGATTGTTAATTAATGGTTTATCTAAGGTGGCAACCTAAACACACATCTGGGTGGATTGAGGCACTGGTTTCCATCAGACTTGCCTCAGATTTCTTCTCGGACCGCCACCCGTGCTCTAAGGGATCATAAGATTATTCAAACTGAAACTTCCTGTGCAGCCACAAGCCAATTATGGGCTCATGCGAGTTGACTAAGTCATGCACCTCTTACGGGTAGGCTAGCTGATGTAGGGGATGTAGGTTGGTACGGTCTACCCACATGTAAGGTGCTAGCGCTTCGAAAGACTATGTCTCGGCCATCCGCTTCTCAAACACCTCAGAAGTGCGAGAACCAAGCGGAGGCGATCGAGTCTTGTGGGGAAAAGTGCGAAACCTCTCGCAGAGTGTATAAACTAATCATGATTAGCCGTGTCCCCGGTTATGGACAAATTTGAGTATCATGTAATTGAATATCATGTGAATCTCAACATGTTACTTCTAAATAAAAGTTATTGGGTTTTGATGAGTACTTTTAATTGGGATTGAGGATGCTGTCAACCATTCTCAATGTTTAACAACCACCATGATAGTTAAATAAAATTATTCCTTTGATGTAGGGAAAAATCAGCTTTATGCAATGTAAATCAGAGAGCCTTACCACCAGCCATATATGCATGTAGTATAGGCTTATTCATTCATTGCTCTTATGTGTTACATTGCAAAGATATTCCATGTGTCAATTGTTGGCTGCAACTTTTCACGCTATGCGACTTTTCGCATTTACCAGTAAGGTGTTAGGTCGTGGTTCTATACTCAGGATGCCGTTGGAGTTGATGGACTCGCTTATCTTCCAAGCCTTCCACTGTTATTGTTAGATGGCCTTAAGCCATATTATTGTAATAAGTTCCCTTGTGGACAACGCATGTAATAAGTGTGTGATTGCTACTGCTATAAATCCTTCGGCACTGTGTGGTGTCAAGACATCGATCCAGGATGACATCGAGCACGAGACTTGATCCATTCGGTCTGGTCGCCAGAGAATGGTATCGAGCACACGCCGATCAGAGGACACGCACCACTAAGATAAAGCCATAGATCACTACTCTCTTCCCATTTTCTAACTCCTCATCTTTTCTACTCTCTTTAGGATGACGGACGCGAAGATCAAGTACACCCAACCGGATGAAGGCACACCTTTTGGATTTCACTTGAAGGAAGTCACTAAGCACTGAACATTGATTACCAAGCTTCACCGACTTTCAACGCCACTCCTCAAGAGGAGCGCTGAAGATTCATGCTCACGCTCAGAAGGACATTCACCCCAATCACCAAGCCTATAGATAGTGTTTTCAGGCACCAACTTGAGTCTGGAAAGAGCATGGCAGCTCACATCACCATGGGACGATTGGAGAAGTTTATCAAGAAGACCTCAAGGACACCATCTACCAGATTTATGGACGCCGAGATGACAACTGGACGTCAACACCAAGAAGGATAGATCCATTGCAGCTTTCATCCAGAGTTAAATCAGCACATTCGACGCCAGAAAACCAAATGCAATGACATGTTGGAGTTGCGTAAGACAAAGGGAAGGATCATCGAATCGAAGAAGAACTAAAGACTACACGCAAGGACTATATGGACGAGATCGTAGCTCCGCAAGACACAATAACGATCTTAAGTACGTAGATCAAAGAACTCAAGAAGAAGTTACGCCGTGAATGAAGACCAAGATGTCGAATACCCAAGCGACTACATTAACATCGATTTACACAGATTCGGATCCAAGTGAACCCGACTTTGAAGACGAAGTCGAGTGTACATCATGGAGTCTTCCACCGTTCAAATTAGTAGAAGTCCCCACATATTAGTAGTGTTCCTCCATGTAAACATTATAGTACACGCACTTTTGCGTATAGTTAGATCGCTGAAGCCCTTGTTGATTGAATGGAGTGATTTTGTGTGTTTTTGCTCATGTGCATTTGGGTAGTGATTCCTTAGACCTTATTCTATTCTACATTTCTCTTCTTCTAAACCCATCGATGCCTTCGAGACGCGACTCGATTCGTTTCGCTACCAGAGATCACCCAATTGATCCAGCAGCGTAATAATTTCGATTCAAACATTGGTGCGTAACAACAACAACAACAACAACAACAACCCACCGCCACCACCACCACCGCGGATCATCCGACTCGCTTCCTTAGATCGAACTCACGGTGTATTCCAAAGAGCACCGAGCCGATTGTAGCAGTATGACCTGCTCCGCAAGATAGGAAGGAGCCGACCACGCAGGATGCATGATGGTGAAAGAGTGAAGTTTGCAGACATAAGCTTGAAGGACCCGCAGCAGCATGGTGGGAGAATTTCACAGCCACTTACCCGTGAGACACCGCCACATGGGACCAGCCAAGAAGCTTTTCAGACCGCCCATGTTTCAAAGCAGGAGCCATGGCTATGAAGAAGCGTGAGTTTCAACTCACGCTAAGGAGGAAGGATCACACAAGATGTGGATGACTTTAGCAAATTAGCACGTTATGCCCTGTGATGACGCTACATGATGCAGCTAAACAGAGAAGTTTCTAGAAGGACTGAATGATGAGTTCAAGATGCCGTTGATGGTAGCAAGTTTCAACAACTACCAGGAGTTAGTAGACCGAGCTCTCATGATTGAAGGAAGCAAAGAGAATTGAGAACCAAGCGGAAGTATGGACAAGGGAAGTATAACTCGATCCCAGCAGAAGCCTCAAGTTATACCCCTAAATCAGGAATTCAGTTTCAAAGATACCCATGGAGGAGGTAATTCATGACAACCATAATGGCACCAAGAGGGAACGGAATGGAGTAAGCAACGACGGAATCGCACCAACCCGGCAACACCATCCAAGGTAGACCTGAGTCACATTATTTGCTTTAAGTGCCGCAAGATCAAGGCACTATGCAAATGACTGTCCGTAAGGCCAGAATGGAAATGGCAATGGAAGCTCGAAAGAAGCCCAACCCTTTCAACAGGGGATGTGAACCACATTGATGTGGAGGAGGTTGAAGATCACCCCGATGCAAGAATCGGTAAGTTTTTGTTGTCATTTACTGCAGTTGTTCTTTCGATACTGGTGCATCGATTCATACATATCAAGGGATTTGTGGATAAGTACAAGTTACCAACCCAAGCCCTTAGGTCACCCATGCTAGTAACCTCACCCGAGCAGAGTACATGGCTAGTAAATGGTGTGATCGACCGCCACTAAGGATTGGACACTATGTTTTCCCTCGCATCTAATAGTTCTGGAATCCCAAGGATTGATGTGATATTAGGTATGGTTTGGTTATCAAAGTATGGAGGAAACATAGATTGTACCACAAGGTCAATTTTGCTCACCACACCGTAAGGAAGGAGGATTATACGATCACGGCACGAGCCGAGGAGAGCACAAGTTAATTGCTTATCGAGTGGTACAGAAGAAGTACCAGTGGTAAAGGATTATCCTGATGTATTTCCTAAGAGTTGCCGTGAATGCCGCCGGATAGAGACATTGAGTTTTTATCAGTCGAGCTGCTGCAAGAACAGTCCGATATCGGCTTACTCAGACAGATGCCCGCAAAGGATTTGGCGGAAATCAAGAAGCGATTAAGGAACTATTGGATAAAGGCTTTATTCTACCAAGTTCTTCACCTTGGGGATCACCCGCTTTGTTAGTGGAGAAGAAGGATGGATCGTTGAGAATGGTTGTTGATTACCGTGGATTGAATGAAGTAACAATCAAGAACAAGTACCCACTACCGATGATAAATGATCTGCTTGATCGCTTGCAAGGAGCCAAAGTGTTTTCTAAGATCGATTTCACATCGTGGTACCATCATTGAAGATTCGGGAGCAAGATATACCCAAGACAGCGCATTACCACGAGATATGGACTGTTTAAACCGTTCGTCGTTTTCTTTTAATCGGATTTAATCCGTTATTTTCCGATTCGATTTCTGATCCGATTTTCAAATCTGTTTTATTTCTCGCCGCTTATCGGAATCAGGTGATTCGCGCCTGAGTTTCAGAACGAAACCGCCGGACGACTACACTACTTTCACAGAGTTTTGCTACTGTGAAATTTTGACCTAATTTCAGATTGCTAAACCGAGTCGCTCTTCTCGAAGTTTCGACTTTCGAGTTTATTTTGATTCGATTCTTTTGCAACCAGGGTTCTTAAGTTGAACTTTCTGGTTAGATCTTTTATTCGAGATTTCCCGCATTAGATGAGTACTTATTGTATGCTTGTTGTTTGTCTCGCGTAGATCACCGGAGGCGCCGCTTGTTACTTCAATCTCTAGGTCTCATGGATCATCGCTAAGGCAAGTAACACTTTGATCATATTTTTTCTACTACCCAGTTTTATGCATTAGATCTATTCCTCAAACACTTGCATGGTTAGGATCTAATTAAATTGTGGGATGGGAAGTAGATTGAGGTAGTACCTATTACTGTTTTACTTATGAAACCTTGGGAGTTACTTCTACGCTTGCTTGTTCATGCCATGCTTTGCTAGTAGACGTGGATTGGGTGAGTGAATATCCATGACAGATGTGAGATTGTTAATTAATGGTTTATCTAAGGTGGCAACCTAAACACACATCCGGGTGGATTGAGGCACTGGTTTCCATCAGACTTGCTCAGATTTCTTCGCACTGCCACCTGTGCTCTAAGGGATCATAAGATTATTCAAACTGAAACTTCCGTGTGCAGCCACAAGCCAATTATGGGCTCAAGTGAGGACTAAGTCGTATGACTCTTCAGGTAGGCTAGCTAATGTAGGGATGTAGGTTGGTACGGTCTACCCACATGTAAGGTGCTAGCGCTTCGAAAGACTATGTCTGGTCATCCGCTTCTCAAACACCTCAGAAGTGCGAGAACCAATCGGAGGCGATCGAGTCTTGTGGGAAAAGTGCGCAAACCTCTCAGAGAGTGTATAAACTAATCATGATTAGCCGTGTCCCGTTATGGACAAATTTGAGTATCCTGTAATTGAATATCATGTGAATCTCAACATGTTACTTCTAAATAAAAGTTATTGGGTTTTGATGAGTACTTTTAATTGGGATTGAGGATGCCGTCAACCATTCTCAATGTTTAACAACCACCATGATAGTTAAATAAAATTATTCCTTTGATGTAGGGAAAATCAGCTTTATGCAATGTAAATCAGAGAGCCTTACCACCAGCCATATATGCATGTAGTATAGGCTTATTCATTCATTGCTCTTATGTGTTACATTGCCAAAGATATTCCATGTGTCGACCTTGCTGGCTGCAACTTTTCACGCTATGACTTTTCGCATCGCATTTGTGTAAGGTGTTAGGTCGTGGTTCTATACTCAGGATGCCGTTGGAGTTGATGGACTCGCTTATCTTCCAAGCCTTCCGCTGTTATTGTTAGATGGCCTTAAGCCATATTATTGTAATAAGTTCCCTTGTGGACAACGATGTAATAAGTGTGATTGCTACTCTGCTATAAATCCTTCAAGTACTGTGGTGTCAAAGACATCGATCCAGGATGACACTGAGCACAGAGACTTGATCCATTCGGGTCTGGTCGCTACACTTCTCCGGATTAGCTTCAATCCACCTGTTGGACACGAGAAAACCCAATAACTTGCTTGCCGGAACACCAAAAACACATTTTGCCAGGTTGAGCATCATCTTGTAAACCCGCAGTTGTCAAAGGTTTCTTTCAAATCATCAATCGTGTTTCCTTCTTCCTTGACTTAACCACAATATCATCCACATAAGCATGCACATTACGGCCGATCTGTTCATGCAAGCAATTCAGACACAACGCTGATAAGTTGCTTGGGCGCCTTTGAGCCCAAAAGGCATAGACACATAGCGTAAGGCTCCAAAGGGAGTGATAAACGCCCTCTCCTGGTCTTTAACCACCATCTTGATCTGATGATATCCGAATACGCGATCCAAAAAGCTCAACGCCACAACCCGCAGCAGGGCATCAATAATCTGGTCAATGCGGGAGGGCAAAGGATTCACGGACAAGCCTTGTTAAGATCGTGTAATCCACACATGCGCCAAGTGCCGCTTTTCTTAAGGACCAGCACCGGATTAGCAAGCCACTATGGATGGAAAACTTCAACGATAAAACCCGCTTCTAAGAGCCCGCAACCTCCTCTCCAATGGCCTTACGCCTTCCTCATTAAACCGGGCGGAGAAACTACTTCACCGGTTTGTATTTGGGATCAACATTAAGAGTGTGCTCAGCGAGCTCCCCGGTACACTTGGCATGTCAAGGCTTCCATGCAAAATGTCCCGATTCTCACGGATGAACTCGATGAGCGCTTCCTATTTCGGATCCAAGTTGGCACCGATGCTGAACTGCTTGGACGAATCGCCAGTACGAAGTCAACAAGCTTAGTCTCAGCGTCGATTTGAACTTCAGGCCGGATCGTGCTCGAAGTTGGCTTCTTCAATAGAGTCATGTCCGCCGGATCAACATTGTCCTTATAATACTTCAGCTACTCTATGGCACAAACCGACTCCAGTAGTCGCATCACCTTCCTCACACTCCAAAGCGATCTTGCGGCTCCCATGAACCGTTATTGTCCCTTGTGACCCGCATCTTGAGCTGCAAATAGATATAACAAGGTCGCGCCATGAACTTGGTGATAAGCCGCCACCAAACAGGGCGTGATATGGACTCTGAATTTTCACCACTTCAAACGCCAATGTTTCCGATCCGAGTCATATTCATCCTCAAGGCCACCTCCGAGCTATTTTACCAACCGGATACGCTGATTTGCCGTGCACCACACCATGGAACACCGTGTTGAACGGTTTGAGATGTTTATCTCTTAACCCCATACGCATACGTAAGGTCTCTATAGTATAGGATGTTGATGCTGCCCTCCCATCCATAAGCACCTTGGTGAACTTGTAACCTCCCACCGAGGTGCCACCACCAGGGTTATGACCCGGATTTTCAACCCGGGAGGATGATCCTCTCTACTCCATAATGGCTGCTCGACCAGCGAGGTAATGAGGCACGGCCGGTTCAACAACGTTGACTGCCCGCTTCTAAAGCTTCCGTCTCGCTTGTCTAAGCTGGTGGTGAAGACGTAACGCCCACTATTCAACTGCTTTGGGTTGCTCGATAACCCGACTGCGCGCTGCTGATTGTAACCACCTCGGTTATTCTCGATTGTTCTCGATTGTTATGTCCACCGGATTACCATTAAACCCCGAACCAGAATTTCTCCGTAACCTGCCCGGATCCCGAACCGCCGAACCTTGATCATACCGAAAGCATTAGAACTTTTGAACTCCCTGCATAATGTAACAATCCTTCCAGAGGTGATTTGTCGGCGCGCCTTCGTCCCATGCTTCGGACAGGTTGATTCAACAAATAGTTCAAATCGTCCGGATTGGGATTAGGCGCCCACCTCGATTTGGCTGTTTACTCCTTGCCACGCTGGCCCTTGTCCTCAGCGTTGGTGTTGGCTACGAAGTCCATGTTGCCATTCGCTTTACGCTTCCCCCACCATTACCGTCGATTGATGCTGCTGGCTTTTGAGTTGTTGTTCTTCTTTCCTTCCCTCGCCTCGTCATCATCGACTCGGGATCCTTGGTACTATCGTAATCAGCATACTTCACTAAAGTGCCCATGAGAGTGCCCATGTCATTGCAAAACCGCTCTGCGCCCCACTTCAACTTTAAAGGTTTAAACCGCAGTTGCCTCCGTGGTCAAGATCGCAGAATCAGCGCTGATCCGTCTCAAGAATGTAAGATTTCAAACGCCGCGCACTCCAATGGGTTGTTGACTCCTTCACCTCGAAACAAGCCGCCAAGTCCACTACGCATATGGGCTGCTTACATGTATCTTTGAAATTGGATGAACCGGTCCGCAATCGGGCCCATGAACTGATAGAATTGGGTGGCAAGCTTTTCAACCAAGCACGGGCCGTGCGTCTCGAGCATCATGGTGAAGTACTCGCACACACGGCTTCATCCACATCCAGATCTCCATGGCCATCTCATAACTCTCTATCCATGCTTCGGATCCAGATCGGCGTAATTTGGCACCTTGCGCCCCTTGAAACTTTGGGCAAGCGTGACATTATAATGCGGGACGAGGCAAGGAACCCCAAAGAGCTAGAGGTAACTCCAGGCTCAAAGATGGTCGGACGAACCGCGAAGCTGATAATCCCGATGCTGCGCCGCTAACTCGGCCTCCTCATGGCTCGCCCGGTCCACCACCTCCCGCGTTGTCGAAACCACCTGCCGGGTTGTTGCCACGGGCGCACTGCCACTGCATTACTTGATACGGCCGGTTCGCCCACGCGCTCGCTATAGTCCGCTTGGGCTTGGGTAGAGGAATCCGTCGCGGTTGTATGAATACGCTGCTGGACCATAGCTGCCCTAAGGAGTTCCTTGACCCGCCGCTCTATTGCCCGTGGTGAATCGCTTCAATTGAATCGCCCAACCGCTGCCGCAGCTGCAACAAGGTTATCCATCGAGTTGGAGTAGTGGCTCGAGGTTTTGCACAGCCCGAGGCGCATGCGGCATTTTGGCGAGGTAGATCTATTATGCGGGCTGAACCGCGCTACCGGCCCAGCGCTCTCGCCCGGTTTACCACCGCTAATTCATCGTCCTCGCTCCCGGGTGTTGAAGAGATCTTCCTCAAAACTGAAGGCAAACGGATCTGTATTTCTTCACGACTTCATGCGACGCGCTCGATCCAAAGATGAGCCTATAAGGCGCGATCCAAAGCGCCCGCTCGCTGCCATCCTCGGCGCCCGCAGCCTGCGATCCACTTTAGCCTCGAGTGATTTGCTCCTTCACCTTCGCAATCTCCGCTATGAATGTCCTGGTCCGCCGGGTTAACCTCTCGCCATGAGCACGACCAACGATCGAATAGTTCTGATAAAACTTGAGCCGGGCGGGCGACATGGCCTCCTGCCCCGCCTGCCGCCGCCATTGTTGAACCGCAACCATTGTCGTAGCCGGGTCGAAGAGTGAATTATTGCTTGTGTACCGCCATGAATATTCCAACCCGTTGGGCAGATCGAGGGGTCCGAATCATCGCCACCGCCGGAACAGCCCCCAATCCGCCATCTTGCAGCTGATACAGAGACTGGGCTCCGCCGACGACTCACTATCGAGTAGACGACGGTGTCGCCACCAGATTCTGATCCGTCCTCATAATTTCCCGCGGATGACTCCCATAAAGCATGCTTGACGGCCGGTTTAGCTCGGGCAGGTTTCTACTCACGAGCCGCCTCGACGAGGTCGGTGCAGATGTCCGCCAGCCCCGCTTCACCAATCTTGCCGATGAAAACGCATGCCAAAAGGGGACCCGCACCAGACTAATCGAGCCGCCTCGGGCCCCACCGTGATCGTCGATGTAGAGCCGGCCGCGACGACTTGGTCATCCGCCCACAGATAGACTTCAAGTCCTTCGAGCTTGCCCTCCAAGATCATCAAACCATCATGCGATAGCCCCACGGTGGGCGCCAACCGCCGTGGTTTTGTCACGGCAGATGTCCTCATGAAAGGACTTAGTCATGAGCCATCGCCACGGTTAACTTGGAGGTTAAAGCAGACAAAGACACGAGTTATACTAGTTCGCCCTTCGATGAAGGTAAAAGCCTACGCCTAGTTTGTGATGGGATTGATGTGATCTCGATGACTAGGGAGCAAACAGCTTCGCTTAGGCCTCGAGTTGTCAGTTGTTCGTCCCTTGAATCCGCTCCGGTCGCCCCTTTATATACTCGGTGACGCCTGTTTGTTCAGAGTCCCAATCTCGCTCATACTGTATCCGGGTTGGTCTCTCTCTATTCCTAACTTTCAAGACAAGTTTACATACCAGGCCGGTTTACGGCTACTGTGTTCTAAACCGACCACGGCCTTGGGCCCTTACTTTCATGCTTGGGCTTTACACCGTTGAACTACTATTGAAGTTAACCCGCCCGGATAGGCCAGTTCACGCCTAGTAGTAATATCCCCAACAAGTTATATTGTTATGGATCCTCCAACATGTGGTGTTTGCCTAGGATCTTTTGCTAGCCAAAAATTAGTACTAAGTAGATATACTACTTATGCATCCAAAACCATTAAAACCCAGCTTACCACGAGTGTCCACCATACCTACCTATGGATTGAATAAGATCCTTCAAGTAAGTTGTCATCGGTGCATAAAGCAATAAAATTGCTCCTAAATATGTTTGATCTTTTAATGTAAAGGAAAATTGCTTGTACTAACTTGTGATGGCAAAATAATAAAAGTGACGGACTGCATAATAAAGGTTGCTATCATAAGGCAATATAACATGACGCCCTTTGCATTAAGAGCTTGGGCATCCAAATAAAAAGCACATGACAACCTCTTCTTCCCTCCGCCAAGGGCCCTTTTACTTTTCAAGATTTACTTTTATGCAAAGAGTCAATAGTATGCATCCTCATTCAACCTCAATTATTCTCTAGTTGGAAAGCATCATGTGGTGGGGAAAGATCTAGCCACATATGACCAATCAAATATATTTGATCATGATTTATTATTGTTGACAATTATCTCTATGATAAATGAGTTGGGAGGCAAAATATTAAGCCCCTATCTTTCTGTGTGTTCGATGGATGTCATTTGTTCTAAGAATATGCTTTGAGTAGTAGCAATCATGGAAGACAATATGATGATAGAGTATGTGGAGCTCTAACTTAGACTCTACTGAATAAGTTGAATTGTAATTGTTTGGTGACTAAGAATATAGGTTGTTGAGTTTCAAGAGAATTCATTGTTTGAACCTTAACATGTGAATTGGTTGCTACTTTAACATGAAAAGTTTTATAAGAAAGAATTGATGTTATGATGCTAGGAAAAGTGATTGAAATTATCATTGATCAAACTTATGCACTTTGCTAGCACACACACTTCATAAATTATCTGTTTTATCATTTACCTACTCGAGGACGAGTAGGAATTAAGCTTGGGGATGCTGATACGGCTCCAATGTATCTATAATTTATGAAGTATTCATGATGTTATATTATCATTCTTGGATGTTTTACAATCATTTTACAACAACTTTATATCATTTTTTGGGACTAACCTATTGACATTGTACCCAGTGCCAGTTGCTATTTTTTGCTTGTTTTTACATCACAGAAATCAATACTAAAACAGAGTCCAAACGTAGCAAAACAGTTTGGAGATTTTTTGGACCGTAAGACATCCAGGACCAAAGAAGTGCCGGAGGGGAGCCCGAGGGGGCACAACCCACTGTGGCGCGCCCGAGAGCCCAGCGCCGCCAGTGGGTTGTGCCCACCTCGATGGCCTCCCGCACCGCCTCTCGCCTATAAATTCCCAAATATTCCAAAACCTCGGGTAACCCTAGATCAGAAGTTCACCGTCAGAAGCCTCCGTGAGCCACGAAACACCAATCTAGACACTGTTTCAAGACTCACGGAGGGGGAAATCATCATCAAGGCCATCTTCATCATCCCGGCGTAGTCCACCCTCGCTGAGGGTTTGTACCAGTAGTTATTTGTTTAATCTCTCTTCTCTTGTGTTCTTGAGATGTCACGATATTGATGTATCGCGAGCTTTGTTAACATAGTTGGACCATATGGCTTTCCCTCTCTATCTTGTAGTGATGAATTGAGTTTTCCTTTGAAATTTTGTTTTATCGGATTGAATACTTTTATGGATTTGAGAGCACTTGATATATGTCTTGCATATGAATACCGTGGTAACAATGGGGTATTATATTTCACATGAGATATGTTTTGGCACTCAACTCATGGATTCCTCGAGGCGACATTGGGGTAATCTATGCATAGGGGTTGACACACATTCTCGCTTTTTATTTATCCGTAGAAATCTTGGGGCACTTTTGAGGTTCTTTGTGTTGGAATGAGTATTATGGATCTGAATTTGCTTTGTTGTAATTTTAGTATGAACTCTTGATAGATTGATCGGAAAGAATAACTTGGTGTTATTTTAGTACTAACTCTTGATAGATCGATCGGAAAGAATAACTTGGTGTTATTTTAGTACTAACTCTTGATAGATCGATCGTAAAGAATAGCTACAAACAATTTCTTCTTATGTTCTCTGCTAGATAGGAAATTTGGAGTGATTCTTCATCGCACTTTGATGGATGGTTATATGATCCAATTAGATTAGCATTGTTGAGAGATTCCACTAGCGTAAGTAACGGACCCTAGGCCTTGTTTTCAAGCATTGCAATATCGTTTGTGCTCACTTTTGTTACATGCTACCTTGCTGTGTTTTATTATTATTATTACAAAAATCAATATCTACTATCGTTACTACACTTTTATCACCATCTCTTCGCCGAACTAGTGAACCTATGCAATTTGCAATTGTATTTGGTGAGTTGGGGACACAAGAGACTCTTTGTTATTTGGTTGCAGGGTTGTTTGAGAGAGACCATCTTCATCATACGCCTCCCACAGATTGATAAACCTTAGGTCATCCACTTGAGGGAAAAATGCTACTGTCCTACAAAACTATGCGCTTGGAGACCCAACACGAGTCTACAAGAATAAAGTTGCATAGTAGACATCACATCTATCCATGTTTTCACTACTTATCCTTACTTGTATCCCATATGATTCTCATAGAACTTCGAGGGGTCACACGATGCCTCAATGTCACTCGAGGAAGACTGGCACAAGCACATCCAAGGCCTCATGTGGGACCCAGTTTGAACTTTGTCGGTATGAAAGAGCACAAATGGATTCTCACAGGATGAGAGGCAACCCATATGCGGCTGAGCAGCAGGTGCAGTGATGATTGTTTTTGAATGTGTCACAAAGGATCATCTTTGAGGAGATTCTCATGCAGAGAAGGACAAAGTGTTGATAAAAAGGCCATTGATTCTCCTTACATTCATTCACTGGCTATTTTGAAGGTGTGTGTGAAGATTGTGCAAACTAGATCTTTTGAAGATCATGGAGCTCGTGCATGACTATCTTGAGGAGATTAATCTACTTGGCCACCATGCATGTCCCGATGCACGACTATGACATGGATGTCCAACACTATCAAGAGTAGTATGGGCTCCTTTGAGTCTTTGTGCATTTCTTTTGGGCTACGAGTTCAATCGAGAGGTCATTCCTCATCACGCTTGCATTTTGAAGAGTAGCTAAAGAGAAATGAATGCCTTGAAAGTGTTACCCTACCAACTTCATGGAGCCATTTGGGTCTACTTGAGACTTTCTTCCGCTCTTTGACACCACACACGTAAGCCCTACGCCAAACCATTGCTCCTAAGGTTGGATATACTTCTATGATTTGGATCTCTTTGATCAACATTATGTGGCACCTCAACCGCTTCCAAGCCACTTGATGTTTTGCATTTCATGTACTATCAGTAGTAGTGCACTTATGTTTCTTATCTTCAAGTGTTATTCACTCATGCTACCTCTGAGACTCTTATCATCAACTATACCTATGTGAAGTGTGCTTATGTGCTACCAACTAATACTCTCTTCTAGGAGAATATGAGGAAGAATAAGATGCTTCTCATATGCAAAGAATTAGAACCTATTATGAAGTAGAAGCTTGTTCCAAGAAGAAAGAGAGCAAGCTTACATGTTGTATTCAAATTATCTTTGCATGTTGCAAGGCTACTCATGTCTCAGGTTCATGGAACCTGCATGCTCCAAGAAGGTCATTTGTATGATTGAGGAAGGTTGTTTCGCCACTAGAGGCATTGTTTATGATAGAGACTTCGAAGGTGAGTTGAAAGAGCTTGAGAAGTTTGATGAAGCAGCTTTTGACAACTCATCAAAAGCCTCTCCTCCAAGTGCTCATCATAATGATGCCCATGATTATGAAGACATCCTTTTGGATGTTAGCATCACCTCTTTGCTTCTTTTTAGTGTCTTTGATGCGTAGGGTATAAGTAAGTTGTATTTTGTTGCGCTTGGGTTTTCCATATGGGCATTGATACAAGATCTCATTTTTCATTTGATCTTATTTGAGCTTGTTGATGTTTTAAAATTTTGTGTCATATGTCATATATCATACTTTTATGTTTATGTATGGCTACTTTAGTTATCCGTGAGACTATCCGGCTTATTGTTATGAGAAAATGTTTGTTCTTACTATCTATTTTCTTATTGTCGTGTTCATATTTTTCTCCTATCATGTTATTTCTTTTGATACCATGTCACACATCACTTTTTGTCATTTTGAGATGGCTATGTACATGCTTGCTTATTATTTGAGCCATCTCTCATGTCACAAGTTGTTGTAGAAGTCAACTCACTTTGTGTACTTAGTGATCACTTTTGCACCCCTCTAGTTTCTAATGGTTTAGGGAGAGAGTTGATCCTACCTTGTGCACTTTGCATTAAAATGTAAATATTATTTCAGATGCACAAATGAAGGGGGATCAACCTATAAAGTGTTAGAACCAATGATGAGCTTAATCATAGTACCTTTGTTATATTGTTCTAAGCATATTATCATCAACCACAAAAATGGGGAAGATTGAATAGAAATCTAGTCCCTAATGAGGGTTTTGGCATTAATTAATGGCACTATGTTCAAAATACTAAATATTTTGGAGTGATTATAATACACACACGCTCAGCAAGCACACACACACACGCACACACACTTTTAAATGAAACATAAAGTTGGTCGGTGATCCCCTAAGCTAAAGAATAAAAGAACATGGCACATCAATTTCCTACAGAGGATTTCTGCTTTGAGCCATAGGTATGTCAGACTATAAAGAGGGATACAACATGGATTGATGTATGGGAATTGGTGAGCCAAAGATAAGTTGAACCACCCACACCTTTGTGTGTGTGTGAAAGAGAGAGAGAGAGAGAGAGAGAGAGAGAGAGAGAGAGAGAGAGAGAGAGAGAGAGAGAGAACCCCTTAAAGTGCCCTTGTGTTTTCTCTCCGTGAGCCTGGGACCCACCTCTGACCTCCGAGTGGTGTCTGAGCTGATATGTTTGCCTCTGTCCCCGGGTCGGAGACTCCAAGGTGTTTCGGAACTTCTGGCCTCTCAGATCCTCCGATTGATATCTCGAGGCACATTCGAAAGTGATATATGAGGCACCTCCACTGGAAGAAGAAACCTTTGGTTTGCATGGACTCCACTCTGACCCTCCAACTAACCGGCCCTCCAAGGTGTCTCGAACCATCTAAGATATCTGGACAACATCATAAGGCAGTTTTTATGTGGGGCCCCCTTCTTCTCCATGAAAAAGGGGACGACTCCAACACTCTCTCCATTATTTTTCTACCCTTAAAAAGCTTGAGATATCCCTCCATTCTACCTATACTTTTAGGTAGAGCATGAGATCCTGATCTACAACTCCACCAAAGCAAAACTTGAGTTTGTCGATTCCTCGCGAAATCCTTCATGAATTTTGTTACTCTTGGGCTTGTGCAAAACCCAAGATGGTTGGTGTCTCCCTTGAGCTTTCAAGTTGTGTGGTTGTTCCCTAGGCCTGTTTGTAAGGATCTCACTCAAGAATTATGCCTAGTGAGAGGGAACTTGGTGATTCATTAACCAAGGTTATCAAAGACTTACGTGAGATATTAATTGTTGTGGAGCATTCATTGTTCCACACCTCTCGAATGAAGATTAGCACCCCCTAGAGTGTGAATTCGATCTCTCCAGAAGTCCAGCTTGTATCTCCCCGCTTTAATTGATGTTATTACTTGCTTTCTTAGTTTCCTATCTAGCCTTTTATCTTGTTATAATGCATCATATATTTTCATACTAGCCTCTAAAAGCAACTAAGAAAATTTTAAAATTTGTTAGTTGCCTATTCACACACACACCCTCTAGTCGATGTTTAGATCTTTCATAGCAGCACCCCATCCACGAAGACACCAACTTTGCAAAGGTCACTAGACTCTCTAGCGATCTAGCCAATCATGGCAGCCCTTCGATGCAGACGTGAACCTTGTAATTAGCCTTGATGGCTTTGGCCCCAAACATATAAGAACAATGGGTGGAATTGAGGTCAAGGCCTCCAAGGAGGCCACCTCCTCAAAATTGTTTTCACCAACAATGCCTACATACAATGTACCTGTGATCTTACACGCGTGTCCTGTTAATGAGGGAAGACCGAGACAGGAGGCGTGGGAGGATGTATGATACGCTCCAACGATCTATAATTTTTATTGCTCCATGCTATTATATTATCTGTTTTGGATGTTTTATATGCATTAATATGCTATTTATATGATTTTTGGGACTAACCTATTAACCTAGAGCCTAGTGCCGCCTCGTTTTTTCCTTCTTTAGAGTTTCGCAGAAAAGGAATACCAAACGGAGTCCAAACGGAATGAAACTCTCGCGACGATTTTTCTTGGATCAAGACATCCAGAGGGCTTGAGTGCACGCCAAGAAAGCCACGAGGCGGCCACAAGGCAGAGGCACGCCTAGGGGTAGGGCATGCCCTCACCCTTGTGGGCCCTCGTGACTCCACACCGACCTATTTCTTCCGCCTATATGTTCTCAAATATCCCAAAACTTTCTAGGAGAGCCATGAAACCACTTTTTCACCGCCAAGAACCTTCTATACCCATGAGATCCCATCTAGGGCCTTTTTCGGCCTCCGCCGAGGGGATTCGACACGCAGGCTTCCACATCAACACCATTTCCTCTCCGATGAAGCGTGAGTAGTTTACACTACAAAAAATACACTTCCGTGATGATACGCGGTTTGTCACAAGAGGTCGCATTTTTGTCATGCATGTACATCCATGACAAATTTATGACAGTAATCAAGATAGTCATACCGTGGCTGTCGTGAGAAGTGTTCCATGACATTACCAAAATTATCATCACGAAGTGTCCACTTCCATGACGATAAATCGCGCCATGTAAGTGCTTTTGGCCAAGGGTGACCGACATGCGCATCCACCGTAATCGGCACACCGTTAAGCTTATCGGGTCGGGTTTTGGATCCGATAACCTGCTATCAGCCCCGACCAATGGGGATTTTCCACGGTAAAATCATCATTGGCTGGAGGAAACACGGTCGGCTCACCGCTGGGACAGATGTCATCCACTCATTGGACGTATACGCCTATGATACGTCGACAGTGGCACGGCCCAACAGAGGCCCATTCTCGTGAAAAGGCCAATTCGCTTGACTTGTTCAAAAGGTGGCGGGCCGCCCATGTAAAGCCCGTTAACGGCTCGTCGTGATATAGCCCATTTACAGCCCGCTAACCCAAGGCCCGCTACGCCTTATCCGAATTAGGCCCAGAGCGCCATCCGGCCACCCAATATGATTCCAGCCCGCTTTCACTTCCTCGCTCATGTATGGCCCATGACGCCTTTCGCCCATATGAGGCCCTATGTAACTCTTGGCCTATTAACGGCCGGTAGAAACTGCCCGTAATGAACAAAGGTATTACTTACACCCATTAACGGCCCGTGAAACCGCCAAGAAAGAATAGTGTATCACTTTATACCCATTAAGGGCCCGTTATTCCGCTGGGCCGCTTCAACCCATGTTATCTTTCAGCCTTCTCGTAGCCCATTTATTCTTGGGCTCATTTCAAAGATTCGCTTACTTACGTCCCGCTATCGCTATTTTCTTCCTATGGGCCAAATTCAACCCGTGGTTACAGCCGCCCGCTTGTGGTCCGTTAACACGCTCGCCGCTTATAGCGCCATGAAATACGGCCTATTAACGATGGCCCGTTATCGGTCGGCCCATGAACGGACGATTCAACTCTAGCCCGCTTACGGCCATAATGCGGCTCGTTAGTGGCCCATGTTTGGCCAATCGATCATACCGCCAGATAAGGCCCATTGATGATACGCCCGTAGAAGGCCCATTGTTTCTCGCGCCCGTAGAAGGCCCATTGTTTCTACGGCCCGTAGAAGGCCCCATCGCTTATACGACCCATAGAAGGCCCATCGCTTTCACGGCCCGTAGGTCCAAAGTGTCACTACAAGAATATTAGCCCATGGTTATTGTGGCCTAGTTTTAAAAAATAGGTTATTGCAGCCACTAGCAAACCACGTAAAAAGAACTGCATCGACTACAAGCAAACAAATAAACAAGACAACAAGGAAATAAATAAGCAAGCAACTTACACTAGGCTATCACGCTATTACATTATATTACATCCATCGGGCATCAAAGTTCGCCACCAAAGGTAAATATAGGGAACACAAGAAGATATAAACGCCGCAGCAAAACAAGTCCGAATCGAAACCACTTCGTAAGAGCTCAAGAAACAATATCCTGGTACCCATAATGTCGGGCAAGATGCTTAGCAAGCTTATTAACTTTCTCTTGTTTGGCGCTTAAGTCCTCCAATACCGTCAAGGCAACCGTAAAGTATGCATCTGAATTCTGCAGGACTTCTCATTCTTCTTCGGCTTCCGTCAGATAACATCTCGATCGATGTCTTTCAACTTGAAGTTGAGACTCAAGAAGCCGAATGATTCGTGCAATGAGTTCAAGAGCGGTGCCGTAGTAGTAGCCAAGAACTCAACACTACATCAAGACAGACTTTGGGGTTGTCTCGGTTGTCCTCAATATAGTTTTTATCAGCTTTCTTGGAGACCAACATGGATGTCTCACTATCTTGAACCCATTCGCATTACTTCTTTACCATTGCATAACAGGTACTCTTCTCCAATATTTTATCCGCTGTCTAAAAGAGAAACAAACAAACACATCTCAGGTTTACAATGTAGTATATGAAACTCATTTGGTAAACCAGTTCAAGAGTAAGGTGGACAGGATAACAGCATGAAACAAACATATATCTATGTAGTATGGTCACCAGTATGGTCTATATCATTCTAGTTTATGTTGCCAAATCAAGATAGATACAGTTCAATCATATCTATTTAAGACAAAGCAGCATAGACAGTAATATGTGTGGGAAACTACACAACAATAACAACACTTGTAATGTGCATGGTATGAGAACATAACTGTTTATTCAATTGAAACGGAAATCAACATAGAGCAAGTTACAACATCAAACAACCAAACACGTTGAATAAACAGGTTTAAAACATACCATGGCGCCATTGGAGTTTCAATTGCATCCTTCAAATTTGAAATTGGTTGGTATCAAGAATACAAGTGATGCAAGAGCAAAGTAGTATGAACCATAGCTACGGAACCTGACCCGAGAACAATTCTTCTTCCGCTTTAAGCGCTGACTTCGGTTCGGAGTGGTGGCTCCTCGATTTGGGAAACAGAAGGTTGCCTTACTAACTACTCGTGTTTGGGTGCTCTGGTGGGAGACTGTATGTGTCAACGGAACTGGGTGTCTATCTCGCTGGGTTAGGGTTAGAAGGGTGTAGCTGGTTCTTCTCGTCCAACTGGGTAGGGGTACGATCTGCATGAGTGTGGGTTATGTGATTGGGTTGATTTGGGCAAGTACAACCGTGGTTCTATCTGCAGACGCCAGTAGCACGATCTTTTCAAGAACGTGTTTTTACTCCGATGACATCGCCATCACTCCCTCCAATTGAAATGGCTGATAAACAAGAAAAGTAATTGAATGTACAGACATTGTAAGATAGAGGTGCAATGGATAGTAGGGAAGAAAAAGGGCATGCAATAATTCACATTTATGATGTCTACAAAATGTAATAGCAGTGACATAATTTCACATATATGATGGCTAATTAAACAGATAGCATGACACAATTTCACATGTATGATGGCTAACTAAACAAGATAGAATGACATACTTCAAAATATGATGACTATGTAAACAGGATGACATGATATAACTATACGATGTGTCTATTAAAGTGGTTGGCATGCCATAAATCACAAACATGTCATTGATGGAAACATGATGGCATGATATAATTCACTGATAGAATGACATAATTTAAAATATGATGACTATGTAAACTGGATGAGATGATATAACTATATTATGTCTTTAGAAAATGGGTTGGCATGCCATAATTCAGATACATGCTGTCTATGTAAACATCATGGCATGACATAATTCAAATATATGATTTATATACTAAGGAAGTGAGCAGAGGGCAATTGCATATATGATGTGTCAACTAAGGAGATGGCATTCAATATTGTGTATATGATGTAAAAACTAAGCATTGCAATACAACATATGCATTATATGAGTAATATAACTCGCCAAGTTTGAGCATACAACCTGGGGATAATAGGACTGGTCATCTCGCCTCAATCCTCCTCTCAAGAGCTATCTGTAACCAAAGAAGATATCTGCTCAAAGATGTAGCATTGTCCTGCTCAAGACCTTGTTTTCACTCCAGATTTCTCCATCACCAATTCAAATGGCTGATGCATGTGAAGAGCAGTTGAATATACAAACATTGTCAACAAAAGCAATGAGAAATACAAAAAAGGATGGCATGATATAATTCACATATATGACGCTTGCCTAAACAACATGGTCATTGCATAATTCACATACATAATGCCTTGCAACAAGATAACATTGCATAATCACATATATAATGTCTTGCAACAAGATGGCATTGCATAATTCACATATATGGTAATTAGACACTAAAATGGTGGCATTCACACAAAGCATGTCTAAACTAAGCAAATGACATAGCAATGCAAGATACCATACGCACGATATGAGTAACATAACCCTGCCAAGTTAGGGCATGCACCTCTGGGGGAAATATGACTGGTCATCTGCTCTCAATCCTCCTCCGAGGAGCTATCAGTAAACCAGCAAGACATGCGCCTGCCGATAGCATCATTTCGCTCAAGACCTTGTTTCACTCCAGATTTTTCCATGACCGCGCCGAATGGTGATGCACAGAAGAGTAATTGAATGTACTAAAATTGTTGACAAATTTAACACATAATAAAAAATGATGGCATGATATAATTCACATATAAGATGATCGCTAACTAGGTGGCATTGCAAAATTCATATATATGATGCCTGGCTAGACAAGATGGTATTGCATGATTCACATATACGATAAAGAAATTAAACAGATGGCATTGACACAAAGCATGTCTAAACTAAGCAGATGACATCTTTAATGTATATAAGAAGAATATGCAAGGCACCATATGCATGATATTACCAACATCAAGATGCCAAGTTAGAGCGAAGACCTCATGGGGTAAATAGGAGGTCTTCTTCCTTCCTAATCCCCTCGTAACAGTTATCTTCCTCTTGATTACGATCCTAAATGGGTGGAGGGGGGCTGCCTTTATGCCCACCATGGAACGCAAGGGTCTGTCTTTCTTTGTTTCTACATGATCAGTTCCATTGTGTACAATAACTGCATGCATAGGAATAAAACATAGTGAGATTATGTAAGGAGTGCATGCACAAACAGAGTGATGGTAGCAACTGTGGATAGACCCAAAACCAATGATAGCAGCAAATAATAGCTTTAGTTAAAAATACAGATAATGGCTCCTTTAATGTTTGTTTGCACCCAACATGAAACTCATAGTTGACACCGGAGATTAACCAGATAGTAGACAGATAGTACCGATTGCTGCCGCAATATGTACCCCACAACCATTTAAAAACTCAAGTTTCAAAGATTAGTTTGGACCTGACTCGAGTCTAATAGGTGAACACGACGATAATGTAGCATGTCATCATATTGTTTAGCGATGATAACGTAAGCAGACACGAAGAGGCAAGTGACTCTCTTATGGACCCGTAGTCCTCAAGGTCATCTCGCTCGCTTGATGATGGTAATGTTGCTCGTGGTGGGTCGGCATGCGGGGAAGAAGATCTCGAAGCGGCGAAAAGATGCCGAGAGCGGATCCTCGCTGTGGTGAACCCTTCCATCGTTGGAGCAGCTGAGCTGGGTGGAACACAAATACCGCAGGAGCAGGACAAACCACACAAGGTTTTTGACACATATCTGTAATGTATATTTGAGTAAGGGCTTGTTTGAATTTGAGGATTCTAACAATGCAGGATAGGAAATAGACAGAATAGGATAGGAATGCACGTAAAAAATGAGAATTTAAAACACAGGATTTCTGCCAACTCTGTGTTTGATTCACAACAATTGGAAGATCACAGGATGCAAAAAAGCATGGTGAGATTAAGTCAAACCACAAGAAAATGTATGGTTATAATGCTATTATGCTACTATCTCTTAGTCTTGTGCTTGATGAATAGGAATATGAAAAGGAGGATAAGTGGAAATTAGAATTCCTACTGGTTTTTCTTTCAAGGAGACACTAAAGGAACAAATCCTACAGCTTTTCCTTTGCTCCACTCCTTTGCACCAAATTCATGAAAAGTAGTAAAATAGGAAACTTTCCAATTCCTATGTTTTTCATTCACTTTTCCTTTCAAGCTAATCGGGCGATTCTAGTAGGCAGGCTTGAGCAAGGAAAATCCTACACTAAAAAATGTTTTTGTGCTACTTATTACTTTGGACCTGTGCATCGCTATACTAGCTCACATCCCGTGCCCATCGACAAATGCACAGCTCAAACGCTGCAGAGATAAATAATGATATGCGCTCAAGAGAGTCCACGGATAGTTGTTGCCTGGTACCTCACCGCTTGTCATATAGTAGGATAAAATAACCGTATTTCCCTGCTAATACGAAAGTGCTCTGGATATAATATATAATATGTAGAGTAAAAAGAGATTCAACAAGTGTACAACCCTTTTGAAGGGCTTGCTGTCGATCTCAGCGGATTGGGTTGGCTGGTGAGGATGCTCCGCTGACTTTGCTGCCGGAGGAGGGAAGAAGATCTTAGGCGCCCGGAGATGGAGTCCGAGGTATGCTCCCAGTGATGGAGGGTTTCACTGCTGGAGCAGCTCCTGAGTTGTACGCGCCGAGGCTGAAGCAGGACAAGAGAGACAATGAACAAGGTTAACTTTAGTGGAATTCTAATAGCATCTCCAATACATGACGAAAATACATAACCACAAAGTTCTAGATGTAAAATACATCAGCCTTTCATCTCTCGAACTTAACTCTAAACAGTAACATAACTCGCTTAAACTGAACTTAATCGTAAATCGAACCTAATCTGCCAAACTGAATTTTGTCAGCCGAAACTGAATTTTGCTGTCAAACTGAACGCACTAGCAAGGTGAGGCTACACGCCGGTCGATCGACTTTTTCATCTCTCTCGTCACCGACGCGGCAGCTTGGATACGAAATCAAGGGTCCTGCGGTTCATCTTCAACCTCCACCTCGAGCCGCCAGCCACCATCAACCAACAGGCACCCCGTCACCGAAAACACTCCCCACCGCCGGTCCGCCACGCCTCGCCATCCTCTAGGCCCTCCCCCCATGCCGAAGTTTTTCTCCGCGATCCCCACACCACCGCTTCCGCTAACGCCCCGCCGTCATGCCACCACTCCCCATCCTAAACCCTAAGATAGATAGTAGGGTACTTTCCACAGCCCCTCCTCACAAGCGGCTGGTTCTTCCTTCACCCCGTGAGCCCACCCTTGAAAATCGACTGACCCAAAACTCGATTCACCGATCAAGGTAGCCAAATCGAGCAGCATCGCAAGCAAGAGCAAGAGCGAGCAGCAGAGAGCAAGACCAATAGCAAGAGCAGACCAGGCAGGGACCGAGAGCAAGAGCAGAGCAGCAAGCAGCGCGAAGCGAGAGCTAAAGCAGCAACAGCCCATACGATGTGGACGCCGCCACGAGGGAGCGACGCTGCGGAGGAAGTGGTCGACCGCCGCGGATGGAGCCAGCCAGCGTCGGCCGGGACCGAGCGCGGGCAGCACCGTGAGATCGAATCAAGAAGAAAATGCGCGATTAGTGTACATCCTCTTTGGTGGCGCCTGATTAGGGCCGCAGCTTCAACCGAGGAAACGGTGATGATGATGCTCTTCCGTGGTGTGTGAAGACGGCGGTGTGGGAATGGAGGTGGCGCGAAGACGAGGGGAACGCCGCAGCTCCTGGAGGTGGAGGACGGGTGGCTGAACCGCGCGACGATGAGATCGACGACGGATCCTCATCCGCACGGGTGGATGAGGGACGCCGAGGTGTTGCTGTATGACGGTGCGGGAAGAGGCTTCGGCCGGGTGGCGACGGAGCAGGGTGTGGGGTTTCATCAATGGTTTTCGCGCCTCGTGTACTAATGGGTATGCGGATGGGATGGCAGTGGGGAACCATGGCTTAGAGACGCGCTTGTCCGAAATGTGGGTAGTTACATGAAGTACCCCCACCGATTTGAGGCTGTTCTTCGGTTCGGGGGTACCACAGCATTTCGCTTGTATTTTCGGAATAGCAAGGCGGGTTGAGATGGAGGAGAGTTGTTGAGCACAACGAGACAAAGATATATCTTAAATATTTCGGCTAACAAGGCGCGGGTTGAAGAGGCGGAGTTTCAGAGCACGACAGACAAGAGATGCTAGCTTCAATGTTTGGCATAACAATGCGCCGCTTGAAATTTCGAAGAACAAGCTTAACGGTACCCAAAAAGACAATTTGCACCTCAACACGCATAACACACACAAACACCATTTAGACTAGAGTAAGGTATGCATTGCACGCATGAGATTTGGCAACCAAATTATGAATAAATACCACATTATAGCATGCAAGCTTTGAGTCATATATGTATGATGTTTGTTTAATTTTTATAGTTCATTTCATTCAAAATCATCTAGTTTTTATAAGAAAGCTAATCTATTTTAAGATTCATGGAATTGTGCGCTGTAAGACATAAAGTAAAAAACAAATATTGGCAAATCATGTAGGAAAAATATTTGGGAGACCAACATGGATGTCTCACTATCTTGAACCTTATTCATTACTTCTTTACCATTGCATAACAGGTACTCTTCTCCAATATTTTATCCGCTCTAAAAGAGAAACAAACAAACACATCTCAGGTTTACAATGTAGTATATGAAACTCATTTTGGTAAACCAGTTCAAGAGTAAGGTGGACAGGATAACAAGATGAAACAAACATATATCTATGTAGTATGGTCACCGATGGTCTATATCATTCTAGTTTATGTTGCCAAATCAAGATAGATACAGTTCAATCATATCTATTTAAGACAAAGCAGCATAGACGATATATGTGGGAAACTACACAACAATAACAACACTTGTAATGTGCATGGCATGAGAACATAACTGCTTATTCAATTGAAACTGAAATCAACATAGAGCAAGTTACAACATCAAACAACCAAACACGTTGAAGAAACAGGTTTAAAACATACCATTGCGCCATTGGAGTTTCAATTGCATCCTTCAAATTTGAAATTGGTTGGTATCAAGAATACAAGTGATGCAAGAGCAAAGTAGTATGAACCATAGCTACGGAACCCGACCGAGAACAATTCTTCTTCGCTTTAAGCGTTGACTTCGGTTCGGAGTGGTGGTCCTCGTGATTTGGGCAATCGCAGTTGCCTTACTAACTGCTCGTGTTTGGGTGCTCGTGGTGGAGACGGTGTGTGTCAACGGAACTCGGTGTCTATCTCGGTTGGGGTTAGAAGGTGTAGCTGGTTCTCTCGTCCAACCGGTAGGGGTACAATCTGCATGAGTGTGGGTTATGTGTGTTGGGCTGATTCTGGGCAAGTACAACCGTGGTTCTATCTCAGATCGCAGTAGCACGATCTTTTTCAAGACCGTGTTTTTACTCCACAGATCATCGCCATCACTCCTCCAATTGAAATGGCTGATAAACAAGAAAAGTAATTGAATGTACGTACATTGTAAGATAGACAGTGCAATGGATAGTAGGGAAGAAAACAGGCATGAAATAATTCACATTTATGTTGTCTAACAAAATGTAATAGCAGGACATAATTTCACATATATGATGGCTAATTAAACAGATAGCATGACACAATTTCACATGTATGATGGCTAACTAAACAAGATAGAATGACATACTTCAAAATATGATGACTATGTAAACAGGATGACATGATATAACTATACGATGTGTCTATTAAAGTGGTTGGCATGCCATAAATCACAAACATGCCATCGATGGAAACATGATGGCATGATATAATTCACTTGATAGAATGACATAATTTAAAATATGATGACTATGTAAACGGATGAGATGATATAACTATATTATGTCTTTAGAAAATGGGTTGGCATGCCATAATTCAGATACATGCTGTCTATGTAAACATCATGGCATGACATAATTCAAATATATGATTTATATACTAAGGAAGTGAGCAGAGGGCAATTGCATATGATGTGTCAACTAAGGAGATGGCATTCAATATTGTGTATATGATGTAAAAACTAAGCATTGCAATACAACATATGCATTATATGAGTAATATAACCTGCCAAGTTTGAGCATACAACCGTGGGGATAATAGGACTGGTCATCTCCTCAATCCTCCTCTCAAGAGCTATTGTAACCAGCAAGATATCTGCTTCAAGAGTAGCATTGTCTCCTCAAGACCTTGTTTTCACTCCAGATTCTCCATCACCAATTCAAATGGCTGATGCACGGAAGAGCAGTTGAATATACAAACATTGTCAACAAAAGCAATGAGAAATACAAAAAAGGATGGCATGATATAATTCACATATATGACGCTTGCCTAAACAACATGTCATTGCATAATTCACATACATAATGCCTTGCAACAAGATAACATTGCATAATTCACATATATAATGTCTTGCAACAAGATGGCATTGCATAATTCACATATATGGTAATTAGACACTAAACAGTGGCATTCACACAAAGCATGTCTAAACTAAGCAAATGACATAGCAATGCAAGATACCATACGCACGATATGAGTAACATAACCCGCCAAGTTAGGGCATGCACCTCGTGGGGAAATATGACTGTCATCTGTCTCTCAATCCTCCTCCGAGGAGCTATCGGTAACCAAAGAAGACATGCGCTTCCGATAGCATTGTCTCGCCTCAAGACCTTGTTTCACTCCAGATTTTTCCATGACCGTGCCGAATGGCTGATGCACGGAAGAGTAATTGAATGTACTAAAATTGTTGACAAATTTAACACATAATAAAAAATGATGGCATGATATAATTCACATATAAGATGATCACAACCAGGGTGGCATTGCAAAATTCACATATATGATGCCCGGCTAGACAAGATGGTATTGCATGATTCACATATACGATAAAGAAATTAAACAGATGGCATTGACACAAAGCATGTCTAAACTAAGGATGACATCTTTAATGTATACAAGAAGCAATGCAAGGCACCATATGCATGATATTACCAACATCAAGATGCCAAGTTAGAGCGAAGACCTCATGGGGTAAATAGGAGTGGTCTTCCTTCCTAATCCCCTCGTAACAGTTATCTTCCTCTTGATTACGATCCAAATGGGTGGAGGGGGCTGCCTTTGCGCCCACCATGGAACGCAAGGCTCGCTTCCTTTTGCTCTACATGATCAGTTCCATTGTGTACAATAACGCATGCATAGGAATAAAACATAGTGAGATTATGTAAGGAGTGCATGCACAAATACAGAGTGATGGTAGCAAACTGTGGATAGACCCAAAACCAATGATAGCAGGCAAATAATAGCTTTAGTTAAAAAATACAGATAATGGCTCCTTTAATGTTTGTTTGCACCCAACATGAAACTCATAGTTGACACCGGAGATTAACCAGATAGTAGAAGATAGTACCGATTGCTGCCCCAATATGTACCCCACAACCATTTAAAACTCAAGTTTCAAAGATTAGTTTGGACCTGACTCGAGTCTAATAGGTGAACACGACGATAATGTAGCATGTCATCATATTAAGCTGACGATAAGTAAGCAGACACGAAGAGTGCGACTCTCTTGCGGACCCGTAGTCCTCAAGGTCATCTGCCAGCTTGATGATGGTAATGCAGTTGTCGGGCTGCAGCAAGGGAAGAAGATCTCGAGGCGGCAAAGACAGTCCGAGAGCGGATCCTCGTGTGGTGAACCTTCCATCGTTGGAGCAGCTGAGCTGGGTGGAACACAAGCAACAGAGCAGGACAAACCACACAAGGTTTTTTTTGACACATATCTGTAATGTAAGTAATTGAGTAAGGGCTTGTTTGAATTTGAGGATTCTAACAATGCAGGATAGGAAATAGACAGAATAGGATAGGAATGCACGGCAAAACAGAGAATTTAAAACACAGGATTTCCTCAACTGGGTGTTTGATTCACAACAATTGGAAGATCACAGGATGCAAAAAGCATGGTGAGATTAAGTCAAACCACAAGAAAATGTATGGTTATAATGCTATTATGCTACTATCTCTTAGTCTTGTGCTTGATGAATAGGAATATGAAAAGGAGGAGAAGTGAAATTAGAATTCCTACGGTTTTTCTTCTGGAGACACTAAAGGAACAAATCCTACGCTTTCCTTTGCTCCATTCCTTGCACCAAATTCATGAAAAGTAGTACCATAGGAAACTTTCCAATTCCTATGTTTTTCATTCACTTTTTCCTTTCGCAATCAAGTATTCTAGTAGGCAGGCTTGAGCAAGGAAAATCCTACACTAAAAAATGTTTTTGTTACTTCTATTACTTGGACCTGTGCCACCGCCATACTAGCTCAACTCCCAGGCCCATTGACAAATGCACAGCTCAAATCGCCAGAGATAAATAATGATGATGCTCAAGAGAGTCCATCACGGATAGCTGTTGCTCAGTACCTCACCGCTTGTCATATAGTAGGACATCTAATCGATTTCTACATCACGAAAAGCTCAAAGTGGGACAACATATATGACATGTAGAGTAAAAAAAAGAGATGCAACAAGTGTAACAACTTCTTTAGCGGCTTGCATGTTTATTCTCGAAGGCGATTGGGTTGGCGGTGAGGATGCTCCTACCGACTTGGTTGTCGGAGGAGAGGAAGAAGATCTAGGGCGTCTGGAGATGGAGCCCGAGGTATCGTTCGGCGTGATGGAGGGTTTCTGGCTGAGAAGTTCCGTGTTAATGCACGCCGAGGTGAAGCAGGACAAAGAGAGACAATGAACAACGTTAACCTGAGGGAATTCTCATAGCATCTCCAATACATGACGGAAAATAGATAACCACAAAGTGCTAGATAAAATACATCAAGCCATCTCTCATCTCAACTGCCGAGACATAACTTAAGGCGTCAAATCGAACTTAACAATGGCTGTAAAACTGAACTTAATCTGTTTAAACTGAATTTCATTGCCGAAAACTGAATTTTGCCGCCAACTCAACGCACTAGCAAGGTGACGCTACACGCCGTCAACTCGACTTTTTCATATCTCTGGTCAGTCGATTGCAGTCATTGCATACGTAAATCATAGCCCTCATGGTTCATCTTCAACCTCCAATTTAGCCGCCACCACCACCACCAAACAGCAGTCCCTCATGCTCAAGGCTCGCCAGCGGTGGCCGCCTCCGCCTCGTCCGGGCTGAAAACTTTCCGCCATCATTGTCCGCCGCCCTGCCATCCCTCTATGCCCCCTGCGTCAGCTTTTCTCAATCCGCATTCCACCATTTCCGCCAACACCTCGCCACCGCAAGCCACCACCGCTCCATCCTGAAACCTAAGATAGATAGTGGTACTTCTCCGGCAAGGCTCTCCCAGCAAGTGCTGGTTCTTCTTCACCCCGCAGTTCACCCTTGAAAATCGATCCATCTAAAAGTCGATTCACCGATGAAGCAGTAGCCAAATCGAGCAGCATCGTAAGCAAGAGCAAGAGCGAGAGCAGCAGCGCCGAAGCAAGCAATAGCAAGAGCAGATTAAGCAGGGACTGAGAGCAAGAGCAGAGCAGCAGCGCTGAAGCGAGAGCTAAAGCAGTAGCAGCTCTTTACCGATGTGGACGCCGCCACCGAGAGGAGCGACGCGTGAGGAAGTGGCCGGGCGCCGCTGCGGGATGGAGAAATACCGGTCGTTTCGGGGATCGAGCGCTGGCAGCACCCAGAGATCGAATCAAGAAGAAAATGCGCGATTAGTGTACCTCCCCTTTGGCGGGCCGATTAGGCCGCAGCCTATCCGAGGAAACGGTGATGATGATGTTTTCCGTGGTGTGAAGACGGCGTGTGGGAATGAGGTGGCGCGAAAGACGAGGGGAACATCGGGCAGCTCTTGAGGTGGAGGACGGGTGGCTGAACCGGGCGGACGATGAGAGACGATGACGGATCCTCATCCGTACGGTGGATGAGGGACATCGAGGTGTTGCCGTGGACGACGCCGTTGGTGAAGAGGCTCTGCTGGGTATGGACGGAGCAGGGTGGGGTTTCGGGTCATGTTTCATGCCTGGTGTACGAATGGGTGGATGATGGGATGGCGGGGAACCATGGCTTAGAGACGCGCTTGTCCAAATGTGGGTAAGTTACGAAAAGTACCCCCACCGATTTGAGGCGGTTCTTTCGGTTCAGGGTACCACGTGCATTTCGCTGTATTTTCGGAATAGCAAGGCGGGTTGAGATGGAGGAGTTGTCGGAGCACAACGAGACAAAGATATATCTTAAATATTTCGGCTAACAAGGCGCGGGTTGAAGAGGCGGAGTTTCAGAGCACGATAGATGAGATGCTAGCTTCAATTTTGGCATAACAAGGCGCGCTTGAAATTTCGGAAGAACAAGCTTAACGGTACCCAAAAAAGACAATTTGCACCTCAACACGCACAACACACACAAACACCATTTAGACTAGAGTAAGGTACACGGCATTGCACGCATGAGATTTGGCAACCAAATTATGAATAAATACCACATTATAGCATGCAAGCTTTGAGTCATATATGCATGATGTAGATGTTTGTTTAATTTTATAGTTCATTTCATTCAAAATCATCTAGTTTTTATAAGAAAGCTAATCTATTTTAAGATTCATGGAATTGTGCGTTGTAAGACATAAAGTAAAAACAAATATTGGCAAATCATGTAGAAAAACATTTGGGAAATTTGATACGGAAGATTCTAGAACAAATAAGAAGTGCTTGTGTTTTGATGTTTGTGCATTATGCTTAAGTTCAACCATGGAGTCTTCTAGATTATACATGTGGTGAATCTGGTGGAATCTAGATGATATCCAATGGCCAATAGTGCTCAAATTTGCCATCTTTGGACCATCGGATTCGCTCATCCAACGCACCATCTTTCAAAGTTAAAGTTACCCAACAAATATAAAAATATATATAATATAATATATATAGGGTATAGATATAGATATGTGATGAAAGGCGCCCATCATCTCCAATTAGAATAGTGTGTCCATCACGGATGCGACATGGGCAAATGATGTCTGCCATCAGATCTCAAATTCAAATCAGTCCGACCTTGTTCATGTGTATATTACAACATGCCTAACCACACCGCCATAGATCTCCGTTATATTCATGCATGCATGGGTTTCAAAACATCAGGATCTCTTATTCCAAATATTTGAACTAACTTTACATTGATTATGACCTCACCTATCCTTTTTACACCCACATAGTAGTCTTCTTTATAATTGTACCACTAACTTTTCTCGTGCATGCATGCACACACACTACTGGGGCCAAGACATCCATCGCACGCATGCAATCTTTTTCTTCGTGTCGGTTCCCATGAAGGCACACACCCACACACATCCCCTCTCCATCATATCGGCATTATTTATCTCTCACAGCTGCATGCACAATCGATCGATGTTCATCTATGTATGTGTGATATAGCTAGGTCTTTCATAGTTTTCCACACAAACCGATCAATCGATGTATCCAAAGGAGGTTTCACCCTCTTCCCCACGCCCACATCGATCAATCTATACCTCTCCCACGCCCACATCGATCAATCTATACCTCTCTATATAGGATTAACATATATATCTAATACACCCACATTAATTATATATCCAACGCTCCCTCTCATCATCCATGCCTTCCGCTTCATCTCTCACATCGTGCATAATGATGGACAGGGCAAGTAAGGGCCCCGCCCCTAACATCACTATATATCGAGGATAATATGAATGTGATCATTAGACAATTGTTGCTAAAAAGGTTTAATTTCATGTATTGACCTCCTCAGAAAGGATTAGCAATGCTGGGCCCCCTAGCTCATTTATTTTTCCATGGTCTCCCATCAAGATGCAACAAAACACGTAGGTTCGCTTCCTCATTCTAAATATCGATCTCAGACTTGTGCATTCCTTCATAGTCTCCTCCACTCGCCCCTCGCATCATCTTCTAGTCCCCACCGATTTTGCCACATGTACAATCTAGGCACTCTATGGTTGAACTTAAGCATAATGCACAAACCTCAAAACAATAAAGGTTCTCTTTGTTCTAGAATCTTCCAGATCATAACTGCTCAAACTTTTTTTCTAGTTGAATTGCCATTATTTGTTTTTACTTTATGCTTTTACAATGCACAATTCCATGAATCATAAAATAGATTAAGGGCTTCTTTGATTCAAAGGATTCTCAAAGGAATTTTGGAGGATTCTAATCATTAGGAATTTTTCCTATCTTGGTTGTTTGATTCAGAGGATTGTAAACTATAGGAATTTTTCCATATGATTCATTTGCACTAGATTTCATAGGAAACATCCCATCCACTCAAACCTCTTTGAAAGAATTATGCATTTTTCTATGCACAATCAAACATGCGTACATGTACTCGTAGGATTCAAGACGACATTCCACTATAATCCCATGTTTTTCCTATTCACGTTTCTAGCTTTTTTATAAAAAACTAATTTGATTTTGAATGAGATGAACTATAAGAATTAAACGAAGGGCTACATCAATGCACATATGACTCAGAGCTTATATGCTATAGTGTGGTATTTATTCATAATTTGGTTGTAAATCTGATGCGTGCAATGCACGGTACATTATTAGTACTTTGAGTATGTGCAAAACACGAAATTAGAATACCAATGGCACGCCATATGTTGTCTTCTTACAGCTCATGAAGCCATGGGCACATGTGAGAGGCGTTGTTTGATTTCCTGCGCGGATTGATCACACCGACGCGTTGCTCGTTCCAAGAATGTACTGGCCTCCCTGAGCTATATCGGCGTAGATGGCACAGTTTAAGATGTGCACGCACACCAAGACGCAAAGACTCCTCCACGACGACATCGCTGAGTACACGGCGGACGCAATTTTGTACCAAGATTCAATTCCATGTGATAATTTTGACGCGTAAAGTCGCTCACTTCATTGATGGTCAATTAATACAGCGATGCAAATTGGAGGACGGAGGGCGGAAGAAAGACATTATTACTCCAATCGCATGCATGCGAGTAGTTAAACCGCGGGTTGCTAGTAGTACTTCCATTGGTCTCCTTCAGATTTTGTGCCAATATTTTGAAAAGGTAGTACTTGAAATTTATGTCTGGCTAAACCATCGGGAGCCGTCAGGCCTGAAACCAAAAACCATCAATTAATCTTTACCTTGTTCCCATCACAATCGAAGCTCGTTTCACACCTACTAGTCCATACTAAAACCTGAACGTGTTCCCACTATGCAGGTATTAGTACTACTAGTGCTAGTACTTAGGTTATAAAAAGGGGAACCACCTAACCGAAAATTACTCTACCTTTCCTCCCTCATAAGTGCTTCTTCTTCGTTCCATGCTGCTATGGCCGGTGAGCAGAGCTCTAGGTCAATAACCACTGTAATAAGGAGCGGCAACCAAGGCTGCAGAAAAAGAGAGGGTCACGCCACGCAGAGACCTCGAAAGATCTCTCTCACGGCAGGCGATGGCTCCTAGGAGCGCTTCTAGCCACGAGGAGGCTAACATGCCGAGCCAAGGAGCTGGAGTCGTTATCCTCTATGGCATGCCCGATCAGCTCAATAAGCACCTCAATAAGCGTAAGGAGTTCATCCAAGGCTTGACGGAGTTGCTCAAGGAGAGCCTCGACGACATGCCCACCGAGCTCAATCAGCAGGGGAGTTGACCGCCGCTTGGTGATGCTGCTGAAGAAGAGCATTGCCTCGAGAAGAAGGCGACCGCGAAATCTTGCGACTTCAGAGGACAAGGCGAAGCTCTGCCACGTAGATCGACTGTTGAAGGAGAAGAACGCCGCTGAAGAAGCTGCATGAGAATAGTAGTTCCTCGATGAAGATGCAGCAGCCCTCGCCATGGAACAAAGGAGGAGTTGGGGAAGTTCACATCGAGCACCCGGCTGCTGCCAAGGTATGAATGCGGCCGTGGAACAGATGATGAAGGCTCAAGGCCGAGAAATCCTGCAATATGGATGTAATGAAGAAGATGGCGGAGGAGACGCGCAAGGAGATGGAGGTCGTCGAGGCGAAAGAAGAAGCAGCATGACCGCCGCTAATTAGATCATTCGGGGTGATAATCTTCCTTCTTTTGTTGCCTGGTGTTTCATCTTTGCTTCGGGTGTTTCCGCATCGACGCCGCACGCTTCATGCGAGGCATGAATAGAACAATGGTTTTTGTTTTTGAGGAATGAATAGAACAATGCTAGTAACAATGAGATGACTAGCAAATTAGATCATTTTTATCGCCATATGGCACTGGGCTGTCAGAGCCAGGTTCTCCGTCAGCAGTAGTACTCCAGTGGAAAACTTGAGTATACCGCACGCTTCTTTGCTCTTCCTCGATCAGGTCATCAGGCGCATTTATACGGAGCAGTCAAATCACAAGGCCCCGCCCAGCAGTAATGAGTCACAAATCACAAAGGCCATCGCCTCGTGAAACCGACTCAAGCTAGACTGCCCCACCTCTAGCCTTTTAAAAATGTATACTTTTGTACAGCAAAGAGTATCGATGGATTGCGCCATGGAGCAAAACTTGAAATTAAAAAAGGTGGTACATATAGAGAGCGCGCCAAATTATGCATATATAGTACTATTAAAAGGGCTAGTCACAATAATGGTGTCCAAAGACAACCCACCCCTCAAATAAAACTAAGCACCCTGAATTTTTGACAAAACTACACCCTCGAAATTCTTTTTGACAACTAAGGCCCCTGTTTGGCAATACAAGTCATAGAACTTTTTTTAGTCCCTAACTTATAAGTCCCAAGTCCCAAAAAGGTCCCTCATTGTTAGGTTCATCAAGGAGTTATAAGTAACTAGATAAATACATATTACAACTATAAGTCACCTTTACAAGACACTCCATTAAATTCTTATTACATAAGTCCCAAATGCCCACTTTACCTCCTATAAGTCCCTCTCCCGCTTGGTTTAGATGGGACATACTGGACTTTTTGCAGTCCTCAAATCAATAAGTCCCCTCGAAACAAACACCCTCTAAACTGCTGGCTATATGATGTTGGCCTATATATGTCGGACCCCGATTCCAAGTCACATCGACCTAGCCGGTAACACCTCATATCACTTTGTGGCCTCACGCACGGTATTCCACGGTGTCGCCTTACTGCGGGCCCGGACCGCTTGCGCTTTTGGCTCACGATATGATAGTGTCGCTAGCATCCACATGACAAAGAACCCGGCCGATATGGCTAGTCGTGAACCCAAAGCGGCGCTTAACCCATGGGGACAGCATACATGAATCACATCGAGCATGTCACCATCAACGATGAATTCGGCAGTAGCACTGGCTAACTGACTCGTATCCCGGCTGTAGCAGTTAGGCAGACTCAATATCACCGCGTGACATTTCTTGAAGGGATGTATAGGAACGGTGAAACACATGCCGCCAGTCAAGTGTCCAAGCAAGAGTCGGCTAGCAGGACTCGTGAACCGGCCAGAAGCTGACTACTACGCCGTAAGCACAAGACTACATTTCCCATATGTGAGGCTGCCAAGGATAAACAACTAGTTTGTCGGATCCCACTCATACCAAGCATTTCAATCATACACGTAATATGCCCGATATGAGTACATACAACAAGGCATCACAACAAAACTGTACAACTCAAAGTACTTTTATTTAAGAGGCTCCGAGGAGCCATACATAACATATCCATACAGGTAGGGGTCACATGACCCAACACTCAAGTCATACAAACATACAAGCACATGCGAAGCAAACTAGTCTCGAGTACGCACTCTAGAAAGAAAGAAAGCTTGTTGAAGCCCTTCTATCTACAAGGGCCCTTCACAAGCCTTTTGGATCACCACCGGTGGCTAGTTCACCTGCCGATGTCAAGGTCTACATAAAACCCATCGGAGGGGGCAGTATTGTCGTCTAAAATATCAATTACAAACATGAGTACGGAGGTACTCAAAGAAGTCTTACCACGTAATCCTATCATACATGCACATTCTCAAGAAGGTGGTGGAGTTATTTGCAGCAAGCCGCCTTTGACTCTTGGCTGTTATCCTATGTGACACCACTTGAAAAGCAATTGTCGCACACGAGTCCACTAATCACCACAC
>JAHIAM010009616.1:0-20487 GCA_021605205.1 Aegilops longissima | reverse complement strand
TCCCGACCCATCTCTCACATGCACGCACACAACAAGCAGCCATCTCCTCTCTTATTGATATTATGGCGTTCTCCGTGTGTCTAGCAAGCCTATCCCACCATTTGTTAGAAGCAACCCACTGCTACCCCTCCAACACTCTAGCCTGCTCTCTCCCAACCTTATTCCTCTCATGCACATATGATGGATGCCGATCGATCTCCCTTAATACATGAGGCAGATCGATCTCCTTAATACATGAGGTAGGCCTCTCTCCTCCACACATATACCAGCTATTGTACCTCTATAGTTAATTGGGCCTCCTCTTCCCCACCACACACCGATAGTCGAGGCTGCAGGTAGGTATCCATGCCACAGAGACAAACCGCACATGTCCCTCTCACGCTCCAAAGAGGCCAGCCACTCTATATCTTTGACGGGCACACACAAATTGATGGCACTTTTATCAATCGCCACACACACACACACACATCATCCTCTTTTCGATTCTATGGACACCTCAAGCCGGTGATACCTCCACTCTCTTCTCGTGGATCGCCTCTATATATATGTTATATCCAGACTCTATTTCACACACATTGCATATGTTACATTTTTGATTGACCTTCAAAAAAAACCTCAAGAACCCACACACTATATCTCTCTAGGTTTGTATCTTCACACAACCCCACCTAGGTGGTGTACTTATACAAGAAGAGAATAGGTGCACCGTGAATGTACTCACGCCTGGCCCAGCCACACTACAGGTACACGGTGGAGCCATTTCTTACTTAAATGGCAGCCCACGTGCTAATTTGAATGCCTATAGCGTTGTTTACCTAGGGAGGTCGGTACCATGCCTGCAGAAACAAAGTTCGACTTGACGCTGCTGCTGCTATTTTTAAATATAGCGCCAATGGCACGCATACGAATATAAAATGATTTTATGGAGAAAAGGTAGTCCGCCACTATATACAATGGAGCCTTTGCGTGTCTGGTTTGTCGCTTTCGTAGTATCTCACACAAGGCTGCGGTGGCTCTCTCTCTCACAGCTTGGTCACCGATTGCCGCACTCGTCCGCCGGGGAAAGGGAGTGCGTGGCTCTCTCTCACCGCTGGTCACTGATCCGCCGCATCCCGCCCGCCGGGAAAGGGAGGCGTGGCCTCTCTCTCTCACCGTTGGTCATCGATCCGACCGATCCCGTCGGCCGGGGAAAGGGATGAAGTGCATCGCCCGCTCGATGGCGCCAGGCAGCACGCCCCGATCGCGGTACACGCCGTTTTCCGACTAAGTCCGCGCCGCAGGCCTACGCCACCTGCTCGCAGATTCCGCCGCCTCACCTAGTTACATCCCGACGACCTCCGATATCCCTCCGCCTTGCTCCACAGCCCGCCTTCCCACGTTGTTGCATGTGGATCTTCCATAGTTCTTTGCACAAAACGAGCTCGCCCAAACGATTTTCCATATTGCATTCTCGCCCTCACACCGCTTTAGACAAACACAACCGTGTTGTTATCTTCCTTAGGGCAAGGAATATGCTTTTTTGTCGCCGCATGTGTCATCAACTGTTATTGGCCAGTAATTGTTCTTTCTACCTCTTTTTTGCAAACAGGGCTATCCATTTCACCTCGCTATTAGACTTTTGGTGAATTGCACAAATCACTTTTTTCTTAAGAGTGTTTTGTGCAGTTTTACTAAATGTCACATGGGCAACGCCTCTACATTTCAAGGCGATCGCACAAAGGGAGATTGGTTTTGCTTCTATCCTCTTCATCCAACTCCGAGCCTAATCTTCTCCAACTAGTTAGTCTTAAAAGAGACTGCAAAGGTGACCGCTTCTATTTATGTGTTTATTGTTTCATCAAGAGTCCTCTATTATCATAATCACACTTAGTATCTTTGGAACAGGACGCCAGCTCTATTTTAGTGGAACTGCACAAAATGATCGAATGTTGCATGCTCCGCATACTACTTTTTTTCCCAACATGCCTTGTTGATTTAGACAGAGCTGGGGGACGTTGTTGCCAATGAAAGCATGGATCAATTTTAATTTAACACCTTCTCACAACTCGTTTCGCAGATGTAATTATTAGCTCGATCCCTAATAATTGACATGCATTAGCAAGGAAGTTAGTTTTTATTGTTTCCAAAGAGCATCGATGGCAAGACACGGAAACAGAGTGAAAGCTCACACCATTGTACAATTTCATGTCTCGCTGGAAAATTATTTGTATAGTACGCATTATGTAAACAAATGATGGAAGCTTGATAGCATTGCCAAAAGCCTCTTCATCATCCGGTCCATGTGCCATGCACAAAATTATACTCCTTCGCTCCTAAATATTTGTCTTTTACAAATTCCAAACGGGCATATTTTAGAGTGTAGATTCACCATTTTGCTTCAGATGTGTACTCCTCTGTCCTAAATATTCTATTCAGATTTCTAGAGATTTCAACAAGTGACTACATACGAGCAAAATCAGAGAATCTACACTCTAAAATATGTATATACATCCGCATGTGCCACCATTTGAAATCTCTAAAAGAAAAATATTTGAGTAGTCACTGTTGAAATTCTAGAAAGACAAATATACTCGAGTATATTTAAGAACCGAGGGGTAGTCAAAACCGCATGGGAGACTCAGTCCGTCGCTATACCGCATTAATAGTGAGTAATGAGCAGTCAAATCGTAAGCCCAACCTTTCCTAATCGTAAGTTGCTCAAGAAGCAACCATCAATACGCTCTTCTTTGAATCCACTCATACTACTCCATCCACACTGCTTATACAGCGCTCAGCAAAAAAGAAAAAGATCTGGGGACTAAGGCGACTAGCGATCGCCTGAAAAATAGCATTGGTAGTTATAGCACGCTGCCTATTACTAGTAAGGCCCATATAAAGGTCGGGATCCCACGGTCAGATAGAAGGCCAATGGTCCTTACCCAAGGCCCATGGATCATAATGCCTTGGGAGGCCCATGGTTACAACAAATTTGGTTGCCTGGGATTATTTTGGCCTAGTTACCAAAAATAGGCTATTGTGGCCACTAGAAAAAACATTAAAAAAAACCGCAAAGTGACTACAAGCAAACAACTAAACAAACAATAAGGAAATAAATAAGCAAAATTAACTAGCCTATTACCGCTTATTACACATATTACATCCACTAGGCATCAAAGTTCGCCACCGGAAATAAGGGAACAAAGCAAGATATTACATACACTTGGCCCAAAATTGGCCACCAAGGAAATAAACGCGGCAAAGAAAACAAGAGCATAAATCAAAACTTCAAAGAGCTCAAGAAACGTTATCCTCGGTATCCACCATGCCGGCAATAAGCTTAGCAAGCTGATTAGCTTTGTTCTGTTCGCTAAAATCCTCCAACGCTTGTTGTTGCACCGTAGTTGATCCGAATGCTCCGGGCTTCCGCCTTCCGCTTTTGCGCAAAGATAGCTGATCGATGTCTTTCATCTTGTAGTTGAGACTCAAGAAACCGAACTGATTCGCATAAATGAGTTTGAATAGCTTGTGCATGCTAGTGGCCAAGAATCTAACACTAAACCAAGACAGACTTTGGGGTTGTCTCATTGTCTTCAAGATAGTCTTCCTTAGTTGTTTTATCGCTTTTTGGAGACCAACAAGGATGTGTCACTATCCCAACCTTATCTCAACATTTCCTTTTACATTGCTTAATAAGGCACTCTTCCCAATATTCGTCAAGATTCTAAAAGAAGAAAAACAAACACATAACAAGTTTAAGCATGTACTAGTATATGAAACTCATTTTGTGAACCAGTTCAATTAGTAAGGTGGAAGGATTAAACTACCAAGTCTTCTATTGCCAAGTACTAGTACATAAAAAAGCATCAAACAAATATATCTATTCCTTGGTCACCTGATTGTCTTGCCAAATCAAAATAGAGACACGGTTCAAATCATATCCTTCAAGACAAAGCAGCAAAGGAAAGAATACAAAGTGGGGAAACTACACCACAACAAGATTTCGATGGGTACCAATTCTACATGTACAACAACACTATTGGCTCCATGGATGCTAGTAATGTGCATGATATGAAAGTCAACGATACACAATTGAAATTGAAATCAACAGAGCTATTGATAAGAGCAAACCGTTAAAGAAACATGCGGAACATACCGCTGTGCCATTGAGTTTCGATTGATCCTTCAATTTAAAAATAAGTTTGTATCAAAAACAAGGATACAAGAGCAAAGCAATCATAAAAAAAGGGCCGCTTGTTTAAGGCTTAAGCGCCCTTAGGCTCTAGGCGCTATAAAATGCATTATAAACTACGCATAATCTATGCATAATTGGCATAAGCATGGTTTCAAGAAGTAAGGCGGTGGCAAAACGCACAATTAACGCCAGCCTTTTTTGAACTATGATAGCAATGGAATCTTAAATTAGAACATTTGTTCTTCAGGTTTAGGCACTTGTTCTACATGAATAGAATACAGAAGACGCAAGAATAAAATACTTAAAAATAAAAATGAGCTCATAGACCTTACCACATTCTTGGTTCGGGACCAAGATTAACAAGGCTGCCCAAATATCGCCCAAAGAATGTGTCTTGGGAGAACGGGGAATTTGATGAGTTTTTTGCCGGAAGTATGTTTTCTTGTAATTCCGAATCGCCACCAAGCATTCTTGAAGATAGAAGAGGTATTAGCACAGGTTACCTCATCCCGAAGCCAAATCGGTCCTTCTATAGAGAAAAATGGGAAAATTTGTTGATTATAACCATCATGGAGGTAGGATGTATGGGACGAGCAAAGTAATTGCCATGAATAACATTACTTACACATAACTCCCGGACAAACACCTGAATCGGCATTTTCCTTCATCTTCAAGATAATATTTCCAAGATGGGAAGATATGCACATACGATTTAACAACATCAAATGCGATAGATGCTAAACTACGATGGGTGGTTGTGCTTCCCCACAGAATAGGCGCATTAACCGTGGAGTTGGGGTTCCCGTGATAGTATCGCCCTTTGGGCACTGGAGCTCCTTACTAACCTCCGTTGTTTGGGAGCCTGTGGTGGAGATGGTGCCGTGTCAACAGGAACCGGGTTACTATCGGCCGGGTTGGGGTTAGATTGGGTGAAGCTGGTTCCCATTCATCGCAGAGGGGTACAAACTGGAGAGTTTGGGTTATGTGTGGTAGGCTGGTTCTTGTGCATGTACAACCCGGGTGCTATTCCACCAAGAGGTAGCACTTTTATTTGAAGACCGTTTTATTCCGCTAGATACCGCATCACCCGCCCAATTCAAATGGCGATAAACAGAAACATAGTTGAATGTACGCATTGTATGAGAGATGATGCAATAGATAGTGTGGAAAAAGAGGATGAAATAGTTGACATGTATATTGTTTAACTAAAACGGATAGCATGACATAATTTCCACATATATGATGTCTATCTAAACGGATAGCATAGCATAACATAATTCAAAGATATGATGAATAACTAAAAGGATCGATGACATAATTCACCTACATGTTATCTAAGTAATCAGGATCACATCATTTAATTCACATATGTGATTTATATGCTAAAATGAGGGCATTCGATATGATGTTAACTAAGAACATGGTGTTGAATATTGTGTATATGATGTCTAAACTATGCAATGCAAGACACCGATGCATGATATGAGCAGATAACTGCAAGTTAGAGCATACACCATTGGGGAATAGGATTCATCTCCTCAATCCATCTCGAGGAGCTATCGGGACCCAACAAGAGATCTGCCTTGGTGTAGCACTGTCCCAAGGCCTTGTTTTCACTCCGATTTTTCCATCTCCCACCCAAATGGCTGATTCACAGAAGAGTAGTTTAATGTACAAACATTGTTAAAATGGAAATGTAATGAAGAAAAGGATGGGCAAGATATCATTCAAATATTGATGCCTGGTTAAACAGGATGGCATTGCACATTTCATATATATTATGGTGGCTAAAAGACATGAGACCGCATAATTCCTATATATGATATAGAAACTAAACAGGGCATTAAACATGTCTAAACCAAGCAATGACATATATGATGTCAAAAGTAGGCACCGAAGGCAACATATGCATGATATGACTAACATCATCATGCCAAGGTAGAGCAAACACCTTGGGGGTAAATAGGGGCCATCGGCCCAAACGCCTAATGATATCTTCCTCCTCGATTACAACTGGAGAGGGGTGGGGAGGGTTTGCCATTGAACCCACCATGGAGCATGTTCCATGACATTGTTGCCAAAAACTCTTTTTTCTTACATGTTCGCATGATGGTACAATATCCAATGCATACAAAAAATATGGTGAGATTATGTAAGGAGAGCATGCAGAAATTTAGAGTGATGGTAACAACCAAAGGATCAAGTTTTTCCTTGAACCAAAATAGCCCTAATGGATCGACGGAATGTATAGTAATAAGTGAGCAACAAGTGTACAACCTCTTTGCCGTAGCCGTGTCGACCCAAAGATCATTGGGTTGGTCCCAACAGCTTGAGGCGAGGTGGCTGCGGAGGTGTGGAGGAAGATCCGAGGAATCAGAGACGGCCCGGAATCGCCTTTGGGATGGATCGCTCGTCGTTGGAGCAGCTCCGTGAGCAGAAGACGCCAAGGCTAAGCAAAGACACATCCCAATCTCAAGGGGATTCTAATAGCATCTCCAATAGATGATGAAAATGGATGTAAAATTAACATCACCAAAACCACCGACTACAAAGATGAGGTAAAAACTGTTGACTCAAACTTAATCTTAAACTGAAATTAATCAGGAATCTAATGCTACCGCAAACTGAACGCAATGGTAGCAGAGAACACTTGACATGTAGTTTAGGAGGGCCTCAGCCATCTTCAACTCCACACCCTTCGGCCGCCGCCACCCCGGCCAACCGCTGCCTCCAACTCCCGCCCCAAACAACTCGCCACCGCCGCCAGCCCTTCTAGGCCCCGCCCCCACCCCCAACCCTAAGATAGATAGGGGTACCTCCCGCGAGCCCCCATCCCCGCCAAGGGTGGTTCTTCCTTAACCCGCGAGCCCCCCAACCCCGAAAATCGATCGACCCAAAAGTCGATTCACCGATCAAGTGTGGCTTAATCAAGCAGAGCAGCAGAAGCGAGGGGGAGAGAAAGAAAGCTGGGCGAAGGAGGACAGCGAGAGCCGAGAACAAAGAGAGCGGAAAGGAAGGAAGCGAGGCCGAGGCAGCGAAGCCGGAGAGCGAAAGCAAGCAAGCAGAGATCCGTTATGGACGCCCCACCAAGGGGCCTCGTGACCGGGGAGAGCCGCCATGGAGAGGCCGCCGGGCGCCGGCTTTCAAGGTAGCCGCCCATGGGGTGCGGATGGAGCACCATCGGGCGCCGGAGGTCGAAAGAAGGAGAAGGTGCGGCGGGAGTGTACAACCTTTTGGTGGCGCCGGTAGGCCTCGCTTCGGCCCGAGGAGTCGGAGGATGTTATTTCCGGTGGAGCAGGTTAAGGCGAGGGATGGAGCAGCCCATAGGACAAGGCGATCGCCGGAGCAGCCTTGGGGGAGGACGGGCGGCTGAACGGCGGCGGGAGATGGACGACGGATCCTCATCCCGGGAGGTGGACGAGGGACGCCGAGCTGGGTTTGGGACGACGCCGGGGTTATGGCGACGGGGGACGGAGGAGGGTGGGGTTTCCGGCCGGAGGGAGAGGTTATGGCGGCCCGGGATTTCAATGGCAAAAGGGGCGAGGGAGGGGTGAAGATGACTTAGGGAGGCGCTTGTCCAAAATGTAGGTGTGTTTACAAAAGTACCCCCAATTTGAACTAGCAGCCCTTCTTTGCCAGGGTTAGAAGGGGATTTCCGGGTCGGGATTTGGCAATGGAGGGAGTTTTCGCTGCTGTTAATTTCGGGATAGCAAGGCGGGTTGTGAAGGCCCAAGTTTTGGGAGCACGATATCTGAATTTTCGGATATAACAAGACGCTGGTTGAATTTTAGGACAAGCCTAACGCGGTAGTAATATTGTACTTGTAACGCACTAAATCAATTCGCACTTCCTCAACCAAAAAAAAAAAAAAAATAAAACTATTCACACCACACAAAGAGAGAGTTTGCCTGTTTTATATACAAATGTTATTCAAAGACCTTTCCTTCCATCTATATAGGGCCTAATGCGTTTTTCGATGCTAACTTTGACCAAATATTAGAGCAATGATATATGACATGCAACTTACACAAAGCACACCGTTAACTTCGTCGGAAAGGTTCTTTCAATGATATAATTTTCACATTGTGCATGTCATGTACTATTAATCTTGTCAATAGTCAAAGGCGGTCTTAAAAATCTCATTACGCCTTATATAGATGGAAGGAGGGAGTATGAATCCATGTTATGTCCGATTAATTTTTTTGCTTTGTTGTATAATGCATGTAACCTACTCATACCAACATTTTAGTGCATTCCAAATGTCTATACTACCGCTGCAATTCAACTAAATTTGAATTCGCTTTATTTCAATAAGAATCTACAATCATGATTGTTGCCAACTTCAACCATCATAGTTTGCTTTAAATCCGCCAGAATAAAATCGGACGGCCTATAATGCAGGATGGCATGGACACCATCACCCACACAACCCTCTTATCTTTGAAGCTACGCTTTAATTTTCTTTGTGCCTGCACACGCCTCGATCCCTCAACCCTCCCTCAAAGATTCTCTAGCTCCATCGAAATTGCCTTTTCACTTTAGGTCGCTCACCCATGGTGTGTTAGGCCCCCAGCCCTTTTTACGACACATCGATCGAATGCCTCTCTAGCCAGGTGTGCCTAGCACAAACACAAGCTTCCCCTCTTCTTGTCACCGCCCATGCCTCACTCCCACCACTCTTTTCATCGTTCTCGGATCAAGACACCTCCCCCGCCGATATAGTATGCCCTCGCACCACCTCCTACATGCATCCCTCTATCTCTATCCTTCCTCCTGCCTCGCTTGCTTCTAACACACACATGCATGTATACCGATCGATCTCCCAACATATACCGGATCGACTTTAACTCCCCCCATCGATCGACGCACTCACAAGTTATGTCTCCCTTTCAACAAAGGGGATTGATCCCTATGTAGTTATGTCCGCTACCACAGCCACATCGCCCCCTCATCATTCGTGCATGCCTCCCACCCTCTCCACACGCATGCACACAAACAAGCAGCCATCTCCTCTTTATTGATATTATGGCGTGTTCTCCGTTGTCTAGCAAGCCTATCCCACCATTTGTTAGAAGCAACCCACTACCCCCCTCCAACACTCTAGCTCTGCCTCTCTCCCAACCTTATTCCTCTCATGCACATATGCATGGATGCCGATCGATCTCCCTTAATACATGAGGCAATCGATCTCCAATACATGAGGTAGGCCTCCCTCCTCCACAATACCAGCCATTGTACCTCTATAGTTAATTGGGCCTCCCCCCCACCACACACCGATAGTCGAGCGCCGCAGGTAGGTATCCATGCCACGAGACAAACCGCACATGTCCCTCTCACGCCCAAAGAGGGCCAGCCACTCTATATCTTTGACGTGGGCACACACAAATTGATGGCACTTTTATCGATCGCCAAGCACACACACACACAATCATCCCTTTTCGATTCTATGGACACCCAAGCCGGTGATACCTCCACTCTTTCTCGTGGATCGCCTCTATATATATGTTATATCCAGACTCTATTTCACACACATTGCATATGTTACATTTTTGATTGACCCCCAAAAAAAACTCTCAAGAACCCACACACTATATCTCTAGGTTTGTATCTCTCCACACAACCCCACCTAGGTGGTGTACGATACAAGAAGAGAATAGGTGCACCGTGCACGTACTCACGCCTGGCCCAGCCACACCCACGGTACATGGAGCCATTTTTTATTTAAATGGCAGCCCACGTTAATTTGAAGCCATAGGGTTGTTTACCTAGGGAGGTCGTTACCACGCCGCACCAAACAAAGTTCGACTTGACGCCTGTCGCTTATTTTTAAATATAGCGCCCAATGGCACGCATACGAATATAAAAGATTTTTATGGAGAAAAAGGTAGTCCGCCACTATATACAATGGAGCCTTTGTTCGGTTTGTCGCCTTCGTAGTATCTCACACAAGGCTGGGGTTCCTCTCTCAGCTGGTCAGATCTGCCCTCCGCCCGGGGAAGGGGGCTCTCTCTCACCGTTGGTCATCGATCCGCCGATCCCGTCTGGCCGGGGAAAGGGAGGCGGTGGCTCTCTCTCTCTCACCGCTTCACGATCCGCCATCCCGCCCGCGGGGAAAGGGAAAGTGCATCGCCCGCTCGAGGCGCCAGGCAGCACGCCCCGATCTGCGGTACACGCCTTTCTCCGACTAAGCCCGGCCGCGGGCCTACGCCACCTGCCCAGATTCCGCCGCCCCTAGTTACATCCCGACGACCTCCGTGTATCCCTCCGCCTTGCTCCACGCCCCCTTCCCACGCCGCTGCATGTGGATCTTCCATAGTTCTTTGCCCAAAACGTAGCTCGTCCAACAGATTTTCCATATTGCATTCTCGCCCTCACACCGCTTTAGACAAACACAACCGTGTTGTTATCTTCCTTAGGGCAAGGAATATGCTTTTTTTGTCGTCAGTTCATCAACTGTTATTCCGAATTGTTTTTTCACCTTTTTTGCAAATGGCTATCCATTTCACCTTGCTATTATGGAAATTTTGGTGAAAAAATCACTTTTTTTTTAAGAGTGTTTTGTGCAGTTTACTAAAATGTCACATGGGCAACGCTCTTACATTTCGGCGATCGCACAAAGGGAGATTGGTTTTGCTCATCCTCCTCATCCAACTCCGAGCCTAATCTTCTCCAACTAGTTAGTCTTAAAAGAGACTGCAAAGGTGACCGGCTTCTATTTATGTGTTTATTGTTTCATCAGGTCCTCTATTATCGTAATCACACTTAATATCTTTGGAACAGGGACGCCAGCTCTATTTTAGTGGAACTGCACAAAATGATCGGAATGTTGCATGCCCGCATAGCTATTTTTTCCCAACATGCCTTGTTGATTTAGACAGAGCTGGGGACGCGTGCCAATGAAAGCATGGATCAATTTTAATTTAACACCTTCTCACAACTCGTTTTCGGCCAGATGTAATTATTAGCTCGATCTGCTAATAATTGACATGCATTAGCAAGGAAGTTAGTTTTTATTGTTTCCAAAGAGCATCGATGGCAAGACACGGAAACAAAAGCTGAAAGCTCACACCATTGTACAATTTCATGTCTCGCTGGAAAATTATTTGTATAGTACGCAATTATGTAAACAAATGATGGAAGCTTGATAGCATTGCCGTAAGCCCTTCATCATCCGGGTCCATGTGCCATGCACAAAATTATACTCCTTCGCTCCTAAATATTTGTCTTTTACAAATTTCAAACGGGCATATTTTAGAGTGTAGATTCACCTCATTTTGCTTCAGATGTACTCCTCCCTCCTAAATATTCTATTCTTTTCTAGAGATTTCAAAAGTGAACTACACGGAGCAAAATGAGAGAATCTACACTCTAAAATATGTATATACATCCGTATGCCACCATTTGAAATCTCTAAAAGACAAATATTTGAGTAGTCACTGTTGAAATTCTAGAAAGACAAAATACTCCGGAGTATATTTAAGAACCGAGGGGTAGTGCACAACCGCATGGGAGACTCAGCCCGGTCCAAAGACAATTAGTGAGTAATGAGCAGTCAAATCGAAGCCCCAACCTTTTCCCAATCGAAGTTGCTCAAGAAGCAACCATCAAACGCTTTTTGAATCCACCATACTACTCCATCCGTCATCTTATAACACGCTTCAAAAAAAAAGAAAAAAGATTTGGGGACCAAGGCGACTAGCGATCGGCCTGAAAAATAGCATTGGTAGTTATAGCACGCGCCTATTACTAGTAGAGGGAATAATGATAACACATGCATGCAAAGGCTTCCACCCCGGTACACACATGCATGCACTTACTCCATTCCGTAGTTACATGGAGAGAAAATTGTGGACTTGATTGTGGTTACCACGCCTAATTAATTGAGCATTAAACCAAACGCTTTAAAGTCTTCTTTGGTGGAAATGCATTGGAGAAATGCATCATAATGAAGGCTCCAGAAACCTTGGACGGAGGGAGGGTAGTATGAAGGTTCAAAACCAAGTACCAGATGGGCCTGGGTCAACGACCTCCTCTTGGCATATCACCACATGTGGGACAGGAGTGAGCAAACCGATCTCAATTGACCAAAGAGCCAACCCGCTCCTTGGAGAGACGAGGAGCGAGAACACACGGACGGTTCGCATGGAGGCCAAGATATATTCGAGCATGGTTGGTTGATCGATATCATTCATTACATGTTGATGTTGGGCCGCTTTCCCCTTTCTCCGAATAAACGTGTACTTTATCGAGATAAAAAGAAATAAGAGTACAAACCCCACCATGGGTTCTAGTAGTAGTACTACTCAGACCACGGCTTGGCTCTTCGCCCTTCGTGAAGTCGAACAATGATGGTACCGCATGTTGGGTACTACAAAGGATGCCTCCGATAACTGACACCGAATGGACTGATGCATGTCCACCGAGGGTAGGTTGCATTAGTCAAAGGCTAAGGAGCTTCACCTTGTCCTGCAAGCTTCCCTCGCTCATGGAAGTTGACGGGACACACCAAAAAGTAGTGCTAGTCCATACCCTCCTTTCCTTAAATATGGCTTAACTTTTTTGGGTAAATGAGAGAGCTTTATTCATATATAAGCATTCTTAGGACGATCAGCCAAGACACTGGTCACTAGGGGAGGTCCCGAAAAAAAAGAAGTAGGAAGTAGGTGTTTCATCAAGCCAGCTCCGCCACATTCAAAGTGCAAGCAAGCTTTCGACGAAGATGCTTGCAAGGTTTGTCCTTTTACATGCTGAATAACAAAAAAGAGGAAATATTAAGAGCGCTACTATTTGTAACAGGATATGAGCCAGAATTGGAGAATTGTGGCGAGTGTTCCATGCAATCAACTTCCATTATCACATGCAGAACCCTCAAGATAACCAAATGTGTTGAAGATTGCTTTATCACATTTTAAAATTATAATAAGAGTGCGACGCCCTCCATCCGGGTTCCTAGTACTAGTATAGTAATAATTTTTATAGACTATATTAGTAAACTTTGGCTTTGGCTGTTCGCCTATTCGAAGTCAACAATAGTAGCACTTAGTATAGTGTATGCTTCGCAACGACACCAATTAATTGTTGCACGCCCACCGCCCGAGCGAGGGAGAGCTTGCATTAGTCAAAAGTTTCTCCTTGCCTCAAGGAAGCCACCCCAAGAAGTAATGCTAGTCCATACGCCTCCTCTCCTTAATATGGATTAATTTCAAACGAGATAAATACACCGTCTGTCACTATATATTTGTAAAAATACTAAGGACTTCATAATACGCCATTGCGCCAATATATATATATTTGGTGTTTATACGGTCACTAGCTCACCCCGACCAGTATGTGTGTGCATGCATAGGTTGAGCACTTAGCGTGACTGTGTGTTCCGTGGTGCTCGACATGCATGCATTAGGGCGTCGCGCTTTTAAGGCCCATTGTACGCAGGATTTGCATACACGAGGGGAGTACGGAAGGGCCACTAAGGAGCCAATCAAATCACACAAAGAAATCACGCCTCGTTGGGTTCTCCCACCTTCCATGGCTCGACCCCAAACGGTCGCCGGCATGCCACCACCGCAAAACCGAGATACGATAATTTCCCTTTCTTGTCGATGGATCGCGCCATGGAGTACTACTAGCACTAATGAAGAGATTGACGAAGTTGGGGGAACAGCTAGCTGTAGCACGGACTCCCCAAAAACTTTTTACATGCATGTTGTAGCCCATTTAACCTTTGAAATGAGCAGCCAAGACCCGGGCGGCGACGCTTCGCCGGCACGCCGCCTAATGCCGGGCGCCGTGAGAGGTCCCCACTGGCCGATGAACGGAACGACCGCTTCCAAGGGAAGCACGGGGTGATGAAGAGGGTTGGTTGGTCAGACCGGTCCGTGGCAGGGTCCCGACCGGGAAAAAGAGATGTTGTAGAATATTGCTGGATATAATTAAAACGTAAATAATGTGCCAGTTGGACAAATATGATTGGAGATGGAGACGAAATGGAATTTTACGTTAAACGATATGCATGTCTATTTAATGGTTTTCCCAATTCCGGAAGGGGCGGTTTTTGATCGAAGTTTTTCTCTTGGACGTTAGGAAAATCAGTTTGTCCAATTCACATCTAGATGTTATTTAAGGATATCACATCTAAGCTCCCACAAGTATATAATGTAAACAAGAAAACAAAAAAACTAGGACAAAAAAAAACCACAAACAAGAGGAAACAACTTAGATGTCACATCTAGATGTGTCCTAGAAGCACCTTTAAAAAATTGTCCGCCAATTTCGCTTTTTTCCGAGAACGCCAGATTTATTTAAACCGCTTGGAGAGATTTTTTACTCCATTATAGCCTCTTGTTTGATAGAGTTTTTGATTCGCCTCTCTCACCCCTCCATATCAAAACAAGATGATGGGTTGGGCCATCTTCTTCCTCACCTGGTCAAGATCCCCAACCCGGCCCGCGGGAGGTGAGGAGGTGCAGCTTGACGTTGTCGCCGGCAACGGGGGGAGCCGATGGCATCCCTTTTGAGCCGGCGCCGGCCCGGAAAGATCCTCCCGGCCCTTTGTTCGCCGGGCCGTTGGGGCAGATCCGCCTCACCCCTAAACAACATTCCCCAAGAGGTAAATAATTTCTAGACCGGGTCCAGCTCCCCGGTCGCCAAGGGATGGTTTTTCAGCGGACTACTCCCCAGCCTCCCACATAGTAGGGGTTGCCGTTGGTCCAACATCACCACTAGTACTATTATAGAGGAAATGCCACCTAATAGTTTCCGATTTATGCCTCAAGGAGGTATACATGTTGTTTCACAAAAAAGTACATGGTGGTTAAAGGGTCATTGTCCATATGGTGGTAGTACTATCACTAGTTAAATGAAGAAATGCTTTTTTTCTGGATCCTGGTTTAGTTCCCATCAAGATATAATTATGATGCTTCGCTTGTTGGTGTACTTTTCATTAACCCTTTTTTATATTTTTGGAAACAAGGCGTGTTCCATACCGGGCATGTCTTCCTCAATTTTAGTGGAACCGCACAAAATTGATGGCCATTGTTGTTCCGCCTTTTCCCGCCACGTGGTTCTTCCTTCCAGCTTGATTACATCGGAGAAGAAAAGACAAAGGAGGATTTGTTAACTTCATAGGTGCCTCACCCAAACTTGATGCCAAAGATGATGATCACCACGGGACCTATCGGGCTCATGGTCGCTGGTCTGTCAAAGCGGATCTCGTAGGGGTCCCCAATGGCCCAGGCGGATGGTAACAAGGGACAAGACATTTAGTTTTCCGGGCCCTCTGATGGAGGTAAAACCCACCCCTGATTAATTATTGATGATGGTTCAAGAGGGATCTACCAAGATCGAGGCTAAACCCAGGCCTTGAATTGTTATTCGCCCGACGGATTTAAAACCCTCCGTTTTATGACACCCATAGGGTTAGGGTTCAAGAGTCTTCAAATGGTAGGGATTCACATATCCAACGCCAAGCTTGCCTTCCACGCCAAGGAAAGTCCCATGACACGGACAAGTCTTCAATTTGTTTCATAGTCTTGGATTGGCCATGATGATTTGGCCCGACACCCATCCAACTCCTCTTCATGGTTGCGCCCGGTGAAGCTGATCGTTTTCAATGAAAAAAGTTTCTTCCATCGCTTTTTGCTTGTTACGCACAAAGATGATATCCTTCGGTTCACCTTTTGGAGACGCAATGCCTTCACGTTGGTGCAATTTTATCACACAATTGGCTATGAACCAAATGTTTCAAGAAGGATCGACGCTGGTACTAAGAGCATAAGTTTTGTATTGATTTCTAAGCCTTCTCACAACTTTGTCTCCAGCTCCCCGTAATTTTATTTGTCCAGCTATTAACTTTGATTTAAAAATGGTGTGGACTAAAAACCCGGATGGACAAGTAGCCTCCATTTTTATTTACTCAAGATATTAGATTTGATCAAGTCAAACTTTGTAATACCTCAAACCTTTCCGATAATTGAAATTAAAATTTTTATTTGTACACACCTCAACCGCTTCCGATAATTTGCGATGTGTGGTTGTTCACTTAAGGGAGGGTAGTGTACCACACGTGAAGGAAGGAAGTGCACCAGACGCGGGCGTGATCGTTAGTTCATCGGAAGTAGTACTTCCTCCAACATTAAATAAAGAGTTTGCTTTCCACTTACACAATTTAAAACGATTGTTATGGAGAGAATAAGAAAACCACTCCACTATATATTAGTCGAACACACAAGAGTACTATATGGACGCAGCTTATTGAATGCACCTGTTTTTGGGTTTATGAATGTGGGCCCAAAATTGGCTGGCTCACCGCCATACAGCCAAAAGCAGATGGAGGAAGGCACCTGAGCACACCAGATTTCAGAATTCATAAGAGCTAGATCACTACTTTAGTAATCTAAACCCTTATATTAGTTTACAGGGAGTTATATATAAGGGAGCCTCACGCTTGTTCGCTAGGGTTTGCACTTCCACACGCCCCCAAACATATATGTTACACCGAGGCCCTGTTCATTTGCTAGGGTTTGCTATATTCACCCTCTCACCCTCTCTTCACCGATCTAAACAAGATTGCTTGGCCTTTGTCTCTCTCCCCTCACAAAGGTGAAGGAGGCGCCCAATCCCGCTGCACCGAAGGGAGGAGGTGCAAAGGCACTTTCCCTTTTCGCAGGGAGGCAATCCACCGGGCTTGGTTCTTTTTCACCCAGCCACTGTGGGAGGGCCACCAACCCTTCTTCCTTGCCGACGTAGTGTGGGCAGATCCGCCCCGGACGCCTTCCCACATCCCGAAACCCTAATATAAGTTTTTTTGAAACCGCTGTTGCTCTAGCTGCATGTGGATCTTTTTTCGATCAGAGTCAATCTAGGTCTTGGTTCAAAGAGGAAAGAAAGGTGCGGTGGGTGGAGCATGAATCTAGGACGGGTTCAATGAGGAAAGGAGGGAGGAAAAGTAGTATAGACCTGCTATCCACCGCTTTGTTGGTCGTAAAAGGGAAAAGGGGTAACCCAAGACACACATCCTGTAAGGAACCGATTCTTTGTTGAAAAGGGAAAGAAACTGGGGGTCGGTAGTTTGTGCAGGACTAGATTTGCTGCCCTCACATAGGAAAAAAGTTCAAAGAGAACAAATATGGGACCAACACGTATATGCTGCTTGGCTACATACTGCGATCACCCATTTATACGCAGGATTTAAGGTGCTAGTATGTCCCATACAGCTATTTTGCTGTTGTTAATCTAAGAATGCCGCCGAAAATTGAAGCAATGCCAATTAAAAGTAAATTACATTTTTAATGAATGTTGTTTCAAGAGAGTGTCTCAATATGAATCAATGCTAACCTTTAGAAATGCTACTATCCTACTTTGTTTTCCATCCAAGATAAGTTAGATGCTTCTTTCGTCACCGCTTGTTTCATCCTCCTTTATCGGCAAGTAATTGTTTTTTTTGCCCTCTAAAACAGGGTATCGATTCAACTTGTTGCTATTCGACATTTTACTTGCCACTCAAACACTTATGTTTTAAGAGTGTTTTTGCGTTCAACTTGAATGTCACACCGGTGACTTTGCTTAATTTTGGTGGAATGCACAAAAGGAGATCGAGATTTGTTTCCCGTGTTCCCGCCGAAGTTGTTTCAAATCTTGGTCTCTACCACATGATATCTATTCAACTTGTTGTTATTAAGTATTTTGCCACGCCAAACACTTTGTTTATTTCGGCAACCGCAAAAATGAGATTGGATTTCCTATTCGTGTTAGCGTTCGATTTTATCCCGGTGTTCTCATGAAAGGTTCAAGAAGCCTTCATCCACATGATTGTGCGGTGCTTTGAGATGTTGTGCTACTTGTATTGGTAATGTTTTAAATAAATGTTGAATTGAAGCTATTGTATTGTGTCTTTTTCCCATTAAGTAGTGAACAAAATGGGACCAACCCAAAATGATGCTTGTTGCTTTGTTACAACAAACTCTGCATCACCCCTTTATAAGTAGAAAGCACATATTGTTGTTGCCCACTCTCCCCGAACTTTATGCTTTTGTTAATCTAATGTCACCGTAAAATTAAGCAATGCCACTCAATTAATTAACATCAATCTTAGTTCAAAACTGCAACACTTGTTAGAATGGTACTATCCCGCTTTGTAGTTCTTTCTACATGTTTAACCAAGGTATTGTTAAGATAATGTCTCTTTAAAAATGAATCATTGCATTGTTTTAGGAATGGTACTTTTTCGCTTTTGTCGTTTTTTACATGTTGAACCAAGGCATTGTTAAGATAATGTCTCACCAATATGAATGAATCACACCGATGGAGAATTGCTTCCCTTTTTGTTTCCCATTGACAAGTCATCAACCGTTATTTCTCGAATTGTTTCCTTTATACCTATTGTTGCTTACAAGGATATCAAAATTAAAGCTCGGTTTTATTCCGATTTCGATTTTAGTTGAACTGCAAAAAGGAGCCAATGTGTCCAAGGCAAACTGCTGATTATCGGGTCCAATTGGTCGTTCCACTTTGCGAAAGAAGCACACGGATGCGTACATTACGTATGAATGACCGAGAAGCTTTATAAGTATTATTAGACACCGTGACATGACTAGTGGAGACCATTGGCAATTTAACAACACGGGAGTGCCCGGGCAAAAGTGCCCAAACAAGTACAAAAGCTAAGACAGAACGATCATAGGCATTACATATTTTGAATGGGAAAAGGTCAAAGTTTAATCATTGATGTTAGCAAGAAGACGTTAGTTTAATATATTGGAATTGGAAAACCTTGTCAAAATTTGCTCATTGATGTTAGCAAGAAGACGTTAGTTTAATATATTGGAATTGGAAAACCTTGTCAAAATTTGCTCATTGATGTTAGCCGAAGACATGATTTGATATTTTTGAGTGGGACGCCTTGGGAGAGCGCCGAGTGTTTTTTCCTATTCCTGTTCAGTTTAGAAGTAAATAGTTACTCGCGAGATATTCCGGTTAAGAGTTTGTTCTGAATATTGTCTATGTAATGCCGGCCTTGTGTTTGATTGCAAAGTTGAGCTTGAATGTTGTGGCATGCGGCATCACGAGCTGTTCACCGGCCCCGAGAATAATGCCGTATTGTTTTGCATGTCATCTAATGCCGTGATTTGCTTGTTAAGAAGATCATCCTCTTTTTGTTTCCGTATGAAGGTTCATCGCCGATGTTTCATTCATAGCCTATAAATGTCGGGTAGGTTAGACGTGAAACCATATGATTTCCCACCAACTCATGATATTAGGCGGATTGACATCGTTTTCCAACCAAAACCGCTTTAAACGACGCTTGTAAAAAAGCAGATGGTCTGGGCTAAGGCCTTGGTTGGTCGATTTCGACAGTAAAATATCGGGTACTTCACACACGATAAAAACGTGAACAATCGAATTGCTAATCCAAGTTAGTGGTTTCAGCCTTGCCCATGGATGGATGATACGCACGCCGGCATGTATCGTCTGAAGTCGCCCATATAGCAATGCTCGAAATATACACGTCTTCAAATTACACGCGAACTCCGCCGTTTTACACGGGCCTCGGCCTTCCATGACAGTAAATTACACTTGTATGTTAATACAGGTTTGAAATAAACCAGCTCCCAAGCGGCCTTACCTTTATCCCCCCCAAGGTGCTCATAGGTGTCCGGGATCCGCTTCAATGAGCAGCGGCCTATGACCGAGGGCCCCGGAGGCCCTCTCCGGTCCTTCGAGTTGTTGCGCCGGCCGGCATTTTAACATGGTCAACAACATGAGGATTCAGGAGATGACTTTATTTTGACGGATGACACTAGGGACCCACTAGGGCCATAGCCGCACGACGCAAGTGCCTCCTTATTATGTACAACTATTTTTTTTGCTTTTCCTGGTTTCCCACATCACGGTCCCACACCATTGTCAACCATGTAGTCAATATAAACAGAGAATTGCACAAGGTGGGCCGAAGGGACCAAGCAGCTCGAGCAGATTTGTGTTTTGAGGCGTGAGCACGCAGAGTTTTTCTTATGATTTCTTGTTTTCGAGGAGAGAGGGTATTAACGGGGGGTGGTCTGCCTAGCCCGGCCAGATATCCAGCCCAGATACTACTTTTTTTCAAGATGAAAATGGCTAGCCCAGCTATATTTTTGAGGAATACCCCGCAAGGTCAACTTGTTATTCCCCCCATGGCTGAAATCTTTCCTAGGAGGGATGCATTAGGCTTAACAGAAAATGGGCTTTTAAAATAATAAATGGGATGTAATTATAAAAACTGGGCAAATTATAAAAAATGCACCAAACACTAAATTAGTTTATAAAATATTATTTATGGATTT